>APFE030551291.1:32055-98504 GCA_000404065.3 Pinus taeda
ATGAATAAATAGCCATGTACAATAATTTGAGATAGCCAAACATGTGCCATGAAAACAATACATGTATTTGTATCAAACCTCAACTAGGGTCTACAACTAAATACATATAAATATAACACAAGTCACAAAATTACGTCAAACACTCATTTTAGGGTTTACTAACAAGAGCACATATACACACATGTAAGTACCATAAAATATAACATCATAACGCACAGTGAACTCTTACCTATATCAATGGTCTAACTGACGCAAGCTCTCCATGTCTGTCCCAGTCATAGACCGTGTGGTTCATAGGCTCAACCACAGGTCACCCTTGAGACGAACCAGCAACTCCACAGGCAATAGTGGTAAGACAAATAACAAAAGCCTAGCCATGGAACTAACCCTAGCAACCTCAACCTCCAACTGCAAGCTCATGTCCCCCTAAATGGCACCCAAGTGGTGCAGCCTGAGTCCTTCAACAGTGCCCACCTCCCAGAGTGACTTATAGTTGGCCAGAAAAATCTACATCTATAGCGATAATAGCTCCATTGTTATCTAGTTTCCAAGTTCCAACTAGCTGAAGCGAAATAAACCCTTCAATCCATGCCAAAGCCTAAAAGAGGACTCTTCGACTATCGCCAAACCGGGTTCCCCGCCAGAACTTCATGGTGCTAAGCCATAATTAGGGCCAACAAACTCTTGGACCCCCTAATATCTGGAGCCACCAGAGCTCACATAAATAGAATATATATGTCTTAATACATTTACTTAAGTAACTGCACCACTGGCCAGTTCTAGAGTCCAATCGAGGACTCACTAGTTCCTTAGTCTCAAGGACTGAATAATCACCACCCTTCCATCACTGAATCCTTGAATGACTTAATGAATCCCAAATGCATAATGATTCCCCTTTTAATAATAGGAACCTACACTTCCTTTATGATCCATGGCCTTCACTGGCCAAGAGGCAGTTCCTAAAGCCACATGGGCCCTAGGGTGCACTCTCCCAAAAGAAACTGAATTGTTTCCTTTTGTACCTCTCGAGTTGCACCCCACATACGTGTTTTGTCCCAAAAATCTATTTAACATGGGTACAAGGGCATGCAAGCCTCATAAAATAATCTTTGGCTCAATAGCCTAATAGTCCAAATTATCTGACTCACTAGTCTAAACATCATTGTACATTATTTACATAATTTCTCTAGGTTTATCATGTAATACTTGGCCCACCAGCCTAACCATGTGGATACTTCAAAGACACCCAAGCCTCAATATCCATATACATTCATATTCAACATAGGGGTTAGGAAGGGATATTGTAACTATAGGAAGCTCAACAATGCTATAATAAAGAGCAGGTAACCATTTCCAAGGATTGATGATTGTTTGATCAACTTAGGGGAGTTGTGGTTTTTTTGAAGATTGAAATGAGATCTGGGAACCATCAAAGATGAAGACATTCACAAAATTATGTTTAGAATGAGGTATGGGCACTATGAATTTGTGGTTGTGTCGTTTAGACTCGCAAACACTCCAATAATGTTCATGTGCTTAATGAACAATGTTTTAAGTTTGGATTTGGATAAGTTTGTAATAGTTTTCATTGATGACATCTTGGTTTATTTAAAAGTCGAGGATCATAAACAACATTTAGCAGTAATGTTGCAATTGTTGACAAAGAACAAGCTCATTCCAAACTTAGCAAGTGTGAATTTTTCTAACCTTATGTTCAATATATGGGACATGTTATCTCCAAGGAAAAAGTTCCAACAAACCCATATATGATCAAAGCCATTATGGAGTGGCCTACTCCTCAGAATGTGACGGAAGTCAAATCCTTCATGGGATTCGTCTATTGTTACCAGAGATTAGTTTTGAAATTCTCAAAGATTGGACATCCAATAAAAATACTGCAAAGAAAATGGGTTAAATTCTAGTGGTCATTGAAATGTGAAGATAGCTTTGAGCAATTGAAATATTTGCTCACACATGCACCGATACTAAGGATAGAATATCTAGAGAAGGATTTTTTGGTGTGCATGGATGCTTGCAAAGAAGGGATCGATGAAGTCCTAATGCAATAATGATAAGTGGTTTGTTATAAGTCAAGAAAATTGAATGAGAATGAGAGAAATTGTCACTCATGACTTGGAGTTGGCAACGATAGTGGATGCATTGAAAATGTGGAGACATTATCTCCTTGGAAGAATGTTTATCTTAATGTCATATAATTGAGGGCTAAGGTATCTATTTTAACAACCCAAGTTGAATGTGAGATAGGAAAGATGGATACCCTTGATTAGTAAGTTTGATTTTGAAATCAAAAACATTAAGGATAAGTAAAACAAGGTAGTTGATGCACTCAACGAATGCTAATAGTAAATCATGTGAAAACTATAAGTTCTTGTGAAGTTGACATCCAAGAAAACATTAAAGAGGAAATGTAGTAAGATATGAATTACACAGAAATAAAAGAATGCTTGTAGCAAGAGCTAGAAGGAATAATGAGTAAGAAATTCTCTCACATCAAGGATGGACTATTGAAGTTCAAAGGAAGGTGGTATATACGTTGCATGGGTGACTTGAAGAATCTCATTTTTGATGAATTTCATAAAATACCATATTCAGGTCATCCAAGTTATCAGAAAATGATAATTTCTATGAAACAAATGTATTATTGGCTAAGCATGAAAAGAGATGGGGCTAAGTACATTTCAAAATGCTTGGAATGCCAACAAATGAAGGCAGAGTGTATACATCCTATAAGATTGTGACAACCAATCCCCCTTCCTAAATGGAAGTGGGAAGTCATTTTAATGGAATTCATCACTGGGTTATCAAGGAAAACTAGGCAGCATGATGCCATAATGGTGGTGGTAGAAAAGTTAAACAAGGTATCTCGCCTTTTAGCTATTAAATTTACTCACCAAGCAAGTGATATTGCTTAGATTTCTATAAAGGAAATAGTCAGATTACAAGGTGTACCCAAGAAGATCATCTCGAATAAGGATGTTGAGTTTACCTCCAAGTTTTGGAAAGTGTTGTTTACTAGTTTTAGGATAGAGTTAGCCTTCAACATAGTGTGCCATCCTCAAACAAATGGATAGACTGAAAGAGTTAACAGAGTGTTGGAATACATGTTGAGAATATATGTCATGCATCAACCTAAGAAGTGGGAAGAATTTCTGCCTTTGGTAGAATTTTCCTATAATAATGGTACCAAGAATCATTAGATATGAGTACTTTTAAGGCTATTTAAGGAAAAAATACAATACATGTATCAACTAGAATGATTTAGTGAATAGGGTGAATATCAAAACCAATATGTTGAAGGAGATGGAATAGGAAATAGTTGGTATCAAACAACAAATGAAAATAACTTAGGATAGGCAAATGATCTATACAAATGAGTGAAGAATGCATAAGGAATTTTGAGTGGGGGAACATGCTTATCATTGCATCATACCAAGGAAAATGTCATTAAAGATTGTGTATTGTGGCAAGTTGGCACCAACGTCTTATGGACCATTCCAAATTTTAGAAAGAGTGGGGCTAGTAGAATAAATATTGGCTTTGCCACCCATAGTGAAAGCACATGATGTTTTCCATACCTCTTTACTTAAAGGTTATGTACATGATGTTAATCATGTTGTTTATTTGTCTATGATACAAGTGGAATCTAGGAGAGAATTTTAGCTAGAGCCACTATGGATCTTGGATCGAAGGAATATTACACTATGGAATCAAGTAATCGAGTAGGTCAAAGTGAAGTGGAGGCACTTTGGACTAGATGAGGCCACGTAGGAGATGGTTGATTGAGGGTATCATACCCATTTTGTTTGTTGGATAAGAAAATGTAAATGTAAATGTAAATGTATGTAAGGAGTTGTGTATATAAATTTCACTGTGAGCATAGTGTTCAACATAGAATATTGTTGAAATTGGTGTTCAGTAAAGAGAATTGTGAAACTTTGTGCTCAACATAAAAGGATGGTTGAAATGGTGTTCTGGTGTAGAACACCAAGGAAGATTTTCCTTTAATGGGGTGGGGTCTCTCACAACCATTTTTCTATCCCTCTTGTAATTATCCTTATGAATTGTAATTCATGCAAATATTATGGAAATGTAAACACAATGACTAGTTTTTTTCCCTGGAAAAATCCATAATTTTTCATTAATTCATAGACAAATTACATATTGTAGATGTTGTTGCATATGCTATAACTGAGTCACCACGAACTGGCACAAAAATGAACTAAGAGTTGTCCAGATACACCATGGAAGGCGATCTACCATAATATCAGTTATGAAAGTCTTTTATATGCCTGTGTAAGCATGTATGTAAGCCACGCAGGGCCCTTTCAAAATAGAAAACTATTATATATGTTTATGTACATTAAAAAAAAATTTCGTGTTTTTACAGTAATTTAACAAAAACAGATAGTGTTCAAGGGCTTACATCCCTCTGGTAATGCTGGTCTATATATGGTTGATGAAAATAGCGGTACTCATTTGTCCCCCTCTGCTCTTGTATCAACCACTCTCCTTTGGGTAATGTCGAGGCATCCTTGGATAGTTGATCAGCACTGCTGTTATGCTCCCTGTAGATATGATTGCAAGAGATATTGTTAAATTCTGCCTTAAATATATTAACTTCATTCAATATATTACTAAGTGTGTGTATGTGACATGCAGTAATGTCATTGAAACAGTTTATGATGATCTTTGAGTCTCCAGAAATAACACAATGACTAGTTGTAAACGGTGGACACACCTTTTGAGTTTTGAGGAGGAGTTTTCATGGAATTCGCTAACTCAAGTTATCCATTTAATGGCCACCATTGTTCCTAACAGGAAATTAATGGCCTCATGGTAGCAAGGGAGGTGGAGTATCGGATTCTTGAATGGAGGACAAGCCCATACCACCCTTTTTCCTCATGGCCATGCTATGCGGTCAACACACGAGAGACTACAAGGGGGTCGATGGAGAAAATATCTGATGGGAAGGAAGAGGGGATTCATCATGATCATTAGCATGAGTGAAAAAAGATAACTGCAATATGTGAAAGAGTGAATTGCTAGGAACAAGCATGGTTGATCTTGGTAATAATCATAGACCCATGTTATGTGTTGTGGGTGCTTGTATGTTGGGTTAGGCATATAGGGATTTGAAAGTGAACTTGTGGCACATAAGGATAACATTGGAACAAGCATTGATGCTAGATCAGGAGCATGCTGGGAAGTGTGGTTGAGAAGAGGATATAGGTGGAGACACTACATGTTCTAGAGCACTATCAGATTGGACACGTGGAAACTCAATGTACTCTAGATCCCTAGTTTTCAAAGGGAAATCTCTTTGTGTTTATGATATCTATGGGGTTAGTAGATCAACATCAATGTGCTTTGAATTCCTAGGTGAATAGGTGGAGACACTAAGGATATAATCTTGAACTAAGTGAGTGGAGATGGGGTGGTCTCTAGAGTCTCATGCGATAAATTTGATTGGCATCATTTTTAATTCCCTTGAGAACTTAATCCTCAGATTTAGAATCTAGCTCTGGAGTGGTTAGCTACAAGAAATATTGTAGCATAGTTGGCCTACGGTTGGGTGGAGAGTGGAAGTCCCTCCCTCCATTTCCATTTATTCACTCCATACGATAACTCACTTACTTCTTTTCATGTGTATTCTTACGGCACATGAATTGTAACATTGTTATAAATGAAAATGAATTTATCGACAATACATATGGAGGAATGGTACTATTCTTGGTTGCCTTCAATAAGATGCAAGTGTACTTGTTCTCATGGTTTGAGGGGAATTTTCAAATCCCTATGACAACTGATGTTTTCCTGAATGCAGGGGTAAATTACATAGTGTATGTGTTTATTTTTTGGGTTTAGTTGGTTGTCACTATGTGTGGTTTTCATTGTTGATATGTTATGGATGTCATGGTTATTTGTTACTATGGACTAGTGGAAGCTTATAAGTAATGCTTGTATGGCATTTAATGTCAATGTGTCTGGTGGTGCTTGTTTGAGTCCATTATATGAAAAACTGGACATTGTTGTATTAAAAATTTCAGTTAACCCTCAATGGCGCTTTAGTTGAGTCATGTGCCAGGAGGTAGGCATGTTAACAATTTTATTTCTTTTATTATGGTTATGTTTAATGCATGCGAAACCAGTTTGGAATTGGGTTTTCTTTCCTACATAAATTAACATATGATTGAAGGTCTTTTCGCATGTAGAAGACAATGTTCTCAGTAACACTTTAATTCGATGAGAACCCTAGTAAAATCCCTAAAACACTCATAGAAACCCAAAAAGTCATTCTAGATGATTAAGGAAGAAAACACATGTATTTGGAGTTTGGACTTACACTACTCCAAACAAATCTAAGAGTTCAAGTGTTTAGGAGGAATGACGAGTGTTACATTGTTGAGGGACCAAATTCTGAATGAGCCAAACATAGTTTGAAATGAGTGTTAGTCGGGTAGGACAAGGCATATCTAGCATCATGCCCTTTGGGGTTAGTGAAAAGTGGTGTTTGGGGATGAATCTCATCACAAGTAGGATTTCAATAGAACTCATGGGGTGGAGACCATGTAGCAAATGGTGGTGTATGGATGGAACTAAACCAAATTAGTTCGAAGGTCTGATACATTTGAGGAAAGTGCAAGAAGGTAGGGCTATAGGGACTTTTCCATGAACATATTGGTGCCAAGAACAATGTGGAACCATTTGGGTAAGGTTGGAGTGCCACGTGGCAGGTCCATGCCTATGGTAGGATTTAAGTGGAGAAGATCTCAATGGCCATAACATTTGATCTAGGTATCATATTTTGATAAAAAAATTATATCGCTAGAAAAATATCGGAGAGATGAACGTGATGGTTTTTTCAAATTTATTTTTTCTAACTATGGGAAAGGAGGAATTTTGTAACCACATTTCCATAATGAGACCATGGAAGTTGGGTTAGAGAAAAGTAACACCTCCTATGCAGCCAAGAAGGAGTTAGGGGTTGGGGGGGAGGGGGGTGCTACATCCTCCTTATACATCACCCTTATAAGTTCACTTAAACAATGTGTAACAACAAGCCTTACAACATTATCCTCATGAGTTATTAACTTAGTCTCACCCAATTAGGTTGTTGTTGGAACCATAATTTCTTGCATTAGTTGGGAAGGTGTCTGATCTACCTTATGTAAACACTCTACCACCTCCTTTGACAAGCTAATAATGATATCATTTGATGAAGACAAATGACCAAGTTTTCTTCCTCTTGCTCTTAACAATTTTTTCAAGGAACTCATCAACATACTATTGAATTGATATAAAAGGCAACTTGGAATCTTCCTTCGACTAGTAAACCCCTCAAGCTAGAAGGATTGATAGCTTTGATACAACTGTAATTTCTGGTTTGCAAAAATGGGGCTAATTCCACTAGTAATTTCATTACCAAAACCTTCTAGATTTTATGTTTAAGCAATATTACAAATATTTTGCAAACAACGCAATGAATTAAAATCATTGCTCTATTAGTTTTAGAAAATAAATGCATATAAATTATTTTAGATGAAACCAAGAGAGTACAAATAAATATTTATTTAATGATCTTGCAATCTACTAAACATCCATTGCTCCATTTAGCTACTATAGGACCAATAAGTTAACTATTGCAAAAACGAAATCCCAACCATTGATAATTTAATGTTGGACATTAAATAAACCCGTGCTCCCGGTGTGTTTTGCGACATGTGCTTAACTGCCTCTCATGGATCCATTAACTCTTGTGATGCACCCATTTACTAACATCTATGGGTTTTTATCTAATGAAAATCATGATTCCAGCAAGTGATATCAGAGTCAAAAATCTCAAGTTCGAATCACCCCTAACTTGCGATGGGGGGGAGAATTTTGGACATTGGATAAACTAGTGCTCCCTGTGTGTTTCATGAAATGTGCTTAACCACCTCTTATGTATCCATTAACTCTAATGATGTGTCCATTTACCAACACATGTGGGTTTGGTGTAATGGAAATCATGATTCCAACACTCAAGTTGCTACATGATAGTAAACTTGGCCATCTATTTTAACTACTACAACTCTTCTGTAGCTGAGAGAGAACCACAATAAATACTTCTACCATGTTTATGCTGTACTACTTTAATTACAATTGGAATATTAATATGCCCATGATCTGTCTCCTGGTTTTGTATCCCAATAAACTCACGATCTTGTAGAAGAAACTTTCAAGATTGGGCTCTTGCTTCCTCATACCAGCCATCCATCTCCTTCTTACATCTCATTAAATCATCTGTATGCAAGCTAAACAAGTGCTCATGTGGACTTATGGTGTTGAAGCCTTGTCTATGTATTTATGAAGAGGGTTGCACCACAACTTAATAGTAGGTTTTTGTTGCTTCCCCATTAGCAACATTATTGATCCTTAACAGTGGCAGTATTGGAATTTGTCGTAGCACACCTAACTCCCAAGTATTCAAGCTCATCATCTTATTGTAATATTTTGTTCATAATAATTCTAGCTCTCTCCTTTATTGCTAAATGGAATTCTGTAAGATCATTAATCTCATCTTGGTGACTATCATTTCAAAACCTTGTAGAAGAGACTAGTGAAGTAGTAGTCCAACCAATGATAATATACATCACCCTACTATCACCTTCATGTATGATGGCATATGTAGATGACAAATGATGTGCACCCACATAGATATCCTCAACCCTTTCTTCTTCTTTCACCAACTCCTCGTCAAACAAGTGAGGTTTCAGTGTCCCTTCACATTGTTTGACAACATTGTGTACAAAGTTGTAAGCAATTGTTGAAGTGACTTGTTTTTTTTTCTAAACAACCAGCAACAAAGATACAATAGGCTAGAAAATAACATCATTTTCATCAATAGTTAGAACCATAATTCTTCTCATGTAATCATAAATATGTTTGTTATGATCCTCACTGAGAGCATTGAGGAAATAATAAAACATCTATATAATAAGATCATCATAATCTAAATAAAGCATGATAACACATTATCTCACCATTTCCATTAATTATAATACCTTAACCCTCTTATTAAAGGAAGGGCTTCTATTGTCAACTAACTAGTGAAGAATTCCAATGATTAATTGGAATAACTCCATCATTATATCCTCCTTATACGAAATGTTAGGATATGTAACCCTTATAAGTTCACTTAAATAGTGTGCAAAAACAAGTCTTACCTCCTTATCATCATGCCTCAGTAACATGTGCTCACCCTAGGTCAATCGATGCCTTCCCAAATGCTAAAACAGTAGCAACCAACTGATCAAGAATTGGGATGGCATTTCAACAGATGCTATTGTTGGTGCTAACTTCAAAGTTTGTTTCGATCTAGTGGTGTGGGTATGAGTTGTCATGAAATTTAGGATGGATTTTATTTTTTGTTAGTGTTACAACTATAGCTCATGTTGGTGATTCAGTATATGGTGTTGCTGGTGGTTATCCTACACCTTTCTATGATGTAGTTTCAACACTTAAGTCTAATTTATTTTACTGGTACAAAGTAGGTTGTCACTAATAGAGGGAGGGTGATGGGATTTAGTTTTCATAGGGCAATGGAGTTTAGTCTCAGATGGGACTGCTGGAGATGCTAGTGTTATTATTGACTTCGAATTTTGTTTCAGTCTAGTGGTTTCGGTATCTGCGACTACCAATTTGACATTTGTTATGTTGGACATGTCTTGGCTGGTGGTGACACAGTTTTTGACACTCGTTGTACTATCTTGGTGTGGATGATTTGGTGAATACTTGGCCATTGGATTTCTTTAGATAATCATTCTATCACATTTGACCCCCATTGATTGACTCTTTCGATGTTGGTAGTTTTACACTGATTATTCATGGGCATTGGCATAATTTTTATTTTGGCGATAAATTGTGATCTCTATTAGCTACTGATCATTTTTTTCTACTTGCATATCCCCTATGGGGCGGATTCGACTATCTCACAACTCTCCCTCATAACATGTTTTGATCTTGTGATACATATTCTATTGCACCTGTCAGTGTCAAGTGTTTGAATGGTTATCTTCTCATAAGCTGGTGATATTTAAAATCTGGAACTTTCTATATTGGCCATTTTTATGGTGCCCACTGACCTCTATACTGTATTGGCAATCTATGGTCCCTTGTTTACTTCAAAATGGGATGCATTGGAGTCTTTCCTTTTTGAGTTTATTTCCCTCCATCGTTAGTTGGTTGGAATGTTGATGTTTTAGCATCTAGTGGTTGGACCTGATTTTCCACATTATGGGAATTTATTGATTTACATTCCTATTTGGTGATGATACCATCACCCCTCTAATCAGGTATCTCTCAAGGATCTATTTTCATCCTTTCCTACTTCAGGAATTTGACATCCAAGTGGTGACAACTTGACGTATATATATTTTTAACATTTTCTAACATATCAGTGTTGCACACTAGTGAGAATTTCTAATGTGCAGACAAGTTTTACACTCCATACATCCATGTCTATTGGCTGACATTATGGAAATAGTTGGTCCACATATTGATTTTATCCCTCTCCCTACATTTGGTAAGGTAGAGGCATCTTTTAATGCGACTATTGAGGCTAACGTACATGTACAATTACATGCAACTAGTGTCATTCAAACAGGCATTGTATTTGAATTTACTCAACACTTCAAGGTTCACACTATTTCTTCATTCTCCCATAATCATTTGTTAGACTGATACTTTCTTTTAGGGGACTCTTTTAGACACTAAAAGAAGAAACTTGTCAAGGTTTTTGAAGAGGTGTAGCAGTTGATGTTCAGATAAAAAGAATTGGGACTGTGTGGCTCACTTACAACAATGGGTGCATATGGGGAAATGGATACACTCTCGGTTGGATGGTGACCAAATGTGTGATTAGGTGGCACAAAATTCGGTCTCCATTCTTACATACCATCTGCACATTTGTATACTTCATAACCAATGGTTTAGTATACGTTTACTACGCGTTGATGATGCAGAAAAGATCATGGAACACACTTGGGTCAAGAGCCGCAATTATCTTCTATTGCAACATTGGGTTCTTGGTTTTTATCCATTTATGGAGGTCGCCTCTAAGGAACTCCTTTGGGTCAAACCCCTAACACTTCCACTTGTTTTCTAGTCTCGAACGTCACTCATTGACAACACAAATGCCATCGGGAAATTTTCTTTTCTGGATGATAAAACCATTTTTGCAATGGATAAGCGGATTGCGTGGGTGCTTGTGGATATTGATTTCTCACATGGACTCCATCCAAAAGGGGACCTCATATATGGTGCGTTTTCTTCTCAAAAATGCATTGATTATTGGCAAATACCCTTTCGTTGTCTGGGGTGTCATGCTACAGGACATATTATTGCTAAGTTCCCACTCCAATTTGGGTCTTCATGACAGCATTCTTAGAGGATTTTTACATGTACTGACAAGAAGGATTTTGTGGGAACATGTCAAAACATTCCACTCTTGAATGAGACTAGTCACCAATCCATACTAGGTACTTATACTGAAATTTCTTCTGATTTCCCTAATTTTCGTAATGCTGACTATCACGTTTTGATGCATACCCCTGGTGATATTTCTTCCTCACATTCCTTCCCCCTTACTCCACCTCATCTATCTGGCTCTACATCCAAAGATACATTGACCCTCCATGGGCATATTTCGTGGGATACTGTGAGTGGGTATTTTCCACACTCTAACTATTTTACATGACCATCTTTCCATGAGGATGTGAGGATATCGACGATTTTCAAATATCTCCCCATTCTTCACTCTAGATCACTAGACCCTCATATTGGTAATGTGGATTCATATTCTTCTTTTGATGCAGTTGGGGTGGATATTTTTATCTTGTTGACCTCCTTGTCTATACAATTTGGGAAATTTTCTAGTAACAATTCACCTACCAATTTCATTGGAAGTGATATTGACTTGTTAAGCCTTCATCCTAAAGACGACATTGTGTTGCTCCATATGCATTCCTCTTATTCTCTTCTATTTTCAGTTCACATTGGTCCCCATCATTTACATAATGCGACCATTTGGTTGAAGCAATAACCCTTGATTCCTAAGACCCCTACTATTGTGAGTACATTCACTAATGTATTAGCTCTCCTATTACTAGTTTTTGAACCTCCTTCATTTCATATTGGGACCTCTCCTCTTTGATCTCTTAGAGAGTTTATTGCTGCTAATCATTGTATCCCATGAAGTCCATATTTGTTAATATCATGGACTTTGGGAGAACCCATAAGACCATCTTAGACACTTCATTAGCGTCTATCAACATATAATGATACTCTTTCACGAGGCTATGTTAGCTAGTCACAAAGTATGGACCATTCTTCTAGAGATTTTCCTTGGCTGGATGGTCTCGACAGTGGATGTTGTTGAACTATCGGGGGGTCTTGCTGTCATGTGGAACTCCCAAGATGTTGACTTTCTGGCATACAAAACATTTCCACGTATCTTATTATCTAGATAGTTTAGGAGTTTAAGTTCCTGGATACATATCCATAATACTTATGCTTCACATTCCAATCAACTTAATTTTTGGGATCCTCTCGAGTGATGTGGGATATTGAAAATGGGCTTTTGATTTTGGCTAGTGACCTTAACTTTACAATGGATTCAAATGATACTTGGGGGGCTAGATGAAAACCAAATCAGTAGGTTAGATACTTCAAAGATCTTTTTTGGAGGAAGCATATAGTTTACATCTTGTCGACTCCTATGAGGCCTACCAAGAAGAATGGTTGATTGGGTTTTGTAGGTATTGCGAAAATACTTGACCTCTTTTTAATTCATGAGAACTTGGTGGAGGGGTTGGGCTTATTCAAATCCTGGGGCATTCCCATCAGCCTATCAGATCATGAACCTATCATTCTCCATTAGAGGGGAGATGGGGATAAGAATGGCCTTCCTTTTAAGTTTAACCATCATTGGCTCACTAATTCAGATTTTGAGGCATTGGTCCAATCATATTGGACATCAAACACTGAAAAATGGGTTCTTCACATTTGGTTACTATTGGGGATAAGCTTCAAAATATCAACCAGATAGTTTGTCGTTGGATTAGGGCTTAGAAGAGAAAGCACACTCAAGAGCTTGAAGAGATTGACCACAAACACAACATCCTAGTTGATCCTTCTCATAAGTATTATTTCACTACTACACAGAATTTTTAGGCATCTTCTCTTGAATGTTGGAAAGGGGATATTCTATGGTTTCAAAAATAAGAATGACAACTTAAAATTTGGGCCATTGGGATTAAGGGGGTTGATAAGAATACTAAATTATTCCACAACTATGCTTCCTGATGGAGACAGAAAAACACTATTTTGGAATTACAAGATTCATATGGAACTATCATTATCACTTAGAAGGATATACAGACTAAGGTTTCTAGACATTTTCAAGCCCAATATCAAGCTAGGGTTGGAGTGGATTTCACTTGGAAGCTAGAGGTAATTAACACCTTTCTTTACAAGTTTGATGTTGTGGATAATGAATCCTTCTATCAAGAGATCACTCTCAATGAATTGGTGGTGGCTATGAGGTCCTCTTCCAAGGAAAAGAGACCTGGACCTGATGCATGGTTGATTGAACTTTTGCTTCATTTCTTACACATTATGGGTCCTAGGTTACTACTAGCTACTGAAGAATCTAAAACTACAGGTAGTATCCTAGGCATAATTAAGTCTACCTTTATTAATTTGATTTCAAAGGTCTCATAGGAATCCATATTGAAGTATTATCAACCCATATCATTATGAAACATTATTTACAAGATGATCTCTAAGATGATATACAATCATATCAATATTATTCTATCCAAATTTATTGGACCAAAGAAATTTGGATTTCTTCACGACCGTTAGATACAAGATGTTGTGGTTGTTGCATGGGAGACCATCAACTCTATCAAACTTAATAAAATCAAGGCTATTCTTCTGAAAATGGATCTTCACAAGGCCTTCGACTGTGTGGACAAGATGTTTCTGTGAAGATCTCTACATAAGTTTGGTCTTTTCATCAAGATTGTATCTTGGATTATGGCATGTGTGTCATCTTCCAACTTTCTGGTCTTGATTAATAATATTCCCACCCCCTTCTTCAATGCTTCTTGAGGTCTTAGACAAGGTTCTGCTTTATAACTACTACATTTCCTCCTTTCCATTGAGGGCTTGAGCTAATTAATATCGAATGCTCACTCAAGTGGGGTTTTTCAGGTGTGAGGATATCTAAGAATATTGAGGTCACACACCTCATTTTCATGGATGATGTAATAGTATTTGGTGATATGGATGTGGTGGAGTGGCACAACATTCAGTGGATCATTTATCTATTTGGGGATGCAACTTGAATTATCATGAATAATATTAAGTCTAATATTATCTCCTCCTCCCCATAAGATGCCATAGTTCTAGAGATTGAAAATATATTTGTTTTAGACTATGTATCCTTAGACTCTGGTTTCAGATACCTCGATTTTACTCTCAAACCTAACAAATATGGTATCCAAGACTGGTTCTAGTTGATTGCAAAGTTCCAGCAACATTTATCTACCTAGTCTCATCAACGGATTCCTACTAAGGGACGATTGATTATGGTTCAGGTTATCTTACAAAGTATATGTGTCTATGGGCTACATCTTTATTCTCTACCAAAAAATATCACCATTTAGATCAGCTCCATTATCTCTAGATTTATATGGGTTGGAACTTATGAGAAGCACGAGTTCCATTTGGATCGTCTCAAGGTTATTTCACAAAAGACTGATGAAGGAACTTGGGGTATCAAGGATCTTGAGAGAATGAGTCAGACACTCCTATTGAAAATCTTTTGGTTTGCACTTAATGGTGATGGTATTTGGCAATGCATCATAAAGTCCAAATATGCCAACAATTGGTCCTTGATATATTGGATCAAGATGGATGCACACATTCCTTGTACCACTTTATATATATGGAAAATCTTCATGCAGGTTAGATATTGGCCTTTGAGCAACATCAAGTGGAAATTAGGAAATGGGGTGAATGTTGAGATTGGACTTGATCCCATCTGTGAATATCAAGGACAGCATAATCTTTTGTTCGAATTACTCAAAATAATACATGACATGGGAATATATTACATCAATCAGACTGTCATCCATAATGATAGTTTTTATACATCTTGGATAAGGGCATTTGACCTTAGTTTATATGGTGATATGGGAATACATTGGGAGCGGTATATTCATGATATCACATTGGAAGGCATTTCACTTTTCCACCAAGCAAAAACTTTCACATGGGATGGTCACTTGTTATAAGGCCTACAATATTCTTACTAGACTCAAGTTCTTTGGTTGGTTAGCCTAGCATGATAAGATTTTGACATGGGAAAACCTCTACCATAGGGGATTCACTGGGCCTGGCTGATGCATTTTATGTTCAAATGCTTCAGAGGACTTAACACATCTTTTCTACAATGTCTTTTTGTTAAATCCATTTGGATTGGAGTGATTAACATAATTAACTTACAGGTTGACTAGATTTCATCTTCCATTTTTGAATGTCTACATGAATGGTTTCACTATTAGAGAGTATATGAGACACTTCCTTTATAGATCTTGTGGGGAATTTTGAATTCTCATAAAAAATTAACATTTGAATTCTCATCTCCATTTATTCGTGATACATGTATACGTATAACATTTTTTATAGGGAAGTTGATTATCATGTCGGTTTCTCATTTGTGTGATAGATCAGACCATTAACTTATCATATATTCCCCCGTGGAAATTTCAATGGGGCTTGAAAGAATGATTTCTATAGTTGCGGGGAATTCATCACATTACATCTAGATTCACATTACCATTTCAAATGGTTTGATGGATTCAAATCTAACACCAGAGCTAAGGTATTAGCACTTCGGGGTGTTTTGTATTGTGCACACTAGCTAGAAATTGTGAATTTGGATGTTGTGGGGTATTTGCAATCGATTATTGACATGGCATCTAAACACACGACCATCTCCCATCTGCAATTAATCAATTAGATGTAGCTTATTCGGGTTCTCAGTACACAATTTCAAAGGATCACTTATACTCATGTACACTGGGAGCTTAATAGTATTGCAGACAGGAGGTCAAAGGAAGGCCTCACACTCCCTTCCAAAGTGATTCACTACTCTCACTTTTCTCGCAACTAATGCTAGATGATTAGAACTATATAGTTTATTTTATAGTTGTTGTTTCATTGTTTCTATTCCTAATGTCTCATTATACTTGGCCATTTTTATTTTTATTTTTTGGTGCAATACAACTTACTACAAATGGTTTCTTCAATTTCGTATCACGCTGGAATACAAACAATAGGATATTAGTTGGCATGGATAAGGCTCCAGATATCACCACTTTCATGGCCCCTTTTTGGACTTCCATATTTTTTTGTCTCTTACTACTTTTTAATTGTAGAACACAAGGGTTAGAAATGATTTTTGCATGCACAATTATCTGGTTTTTTCCTATGGACATGTAGATGACTCGCTTAGGTTTACATTGTAAATATAATTGCTAATATATATTATAATATGTGTGGCCTTTATATTAGTCATTGAATTTTTATGATATCGTTGATGTTGATGAAAGACTCGTGAATTTTGTAAACAGTTCTTATTAATACAACATTCTTGGTATTTTTTTGTTGAAAAAAAAAACATGTGCTCACCCAGGTAGGACTTTGCTGGAACCATAATTATTTGCATTTGTTGGGAACGTGTCTGACCCACCTTATGTACAAAATTTTCCACCTCCTACAACGTGCTAAGAAGGGAGGAGATAAATGGCCAATCTTGCCTTCTGCATTAAAATTTTCCTCCTCTTGCTCTAACATCTTTTCCAAGGAATTCATCAACATATTATTGAACTAATATCAACGCGACCTAGAATCTTCCTTCCACTGAGAAACCTCTCGGGTTGTTAGGATGCACAACTTTGATACCACTGTAATGTCCCTTTTACGAATTAAGGCTAATTCCACAAATAATTTCACTACCAAAACCTTCTAGATTATGTGTAAACAATCTTACAAACATTTTACAAATAACACAATTAACGAAAATCCTTGCTCAATTAATTTTAGAAAAGAAATATATATATTTTTTTGCATAAATATCAAACCACCAAGTCATTTTATTAGATGAAACAAAGAGAGTACAAATGACCTTGGGATCAACTCAACATTCATTGCTCCATTTAGTTGTTATAGGAGCAACAAGTTAATTGTTGTAGAACAAGAATCTCAACCACCAGCAACTTAAGCCACTACACAATAGTAAAATTGGCCATGTATTTTAATTGCTGCGATACTTCTAAAACTAAGAGATATGTTTGGCCTCACATAGATAGTTTTCTTCAAAGATATGTTCTAATAATTTTCCCCCTTTATAGCTCTACGAACACCTGAAAATAATTTTCTCCAATAAGTGCTTGTGAGTGGATTTGTGTGATCCCTCCTTTTCCTTAGATACGAAGAACAATTGGGAGATATGAAATGTTCCCTCCTTGTGGAGTAACTAGGGTGTATCATTACAACACTGAAACCAAGATGGCTCAATCAGCTAGGATGGATCTTGCATCACCAAAATTATTATCCTTATAAGGGTTCACACCCTTACATTCAAGCTCAAAGACCTCACAATCACTATCAAATACAATCATCAATGCATACCCAAAAGTGTGTTGATTTGTGTGGCTTGGTAGTTACTCTTGTAACCCTAGGGTATTAGGTTTGGGAGAATTTTGACCCATATGGGCTTTGTGGGAAACTGTACCCAAACAATGGGATTTTGGACCTAAGAAAGTGGTTTAAGACCTAGAAATAAATTATTATTAATTTCTAAGGTTAAGAGGACAAAAAAACTAGATCTAGAGGGTTCCTAAGTGACTAAATTATTTAAGAGAGGCCTAGGCCTAAGGTCCATGTTCACAATATGACTAATCATTCTCTAGGATAGATCAAAGAAGGAAGATTGTCATGGTGTGAGGGATGCATCCATAAGGGTAACGATATATTAAGAAGGCATCTAGCCAAGGTGGATTGATGAGCCTTAAGAAGTTGAGAAACAAGTGATATGAAGATTTTGATTTGGTCCAAGTTTTTATAGCTTAAAGAGGTAATGTGGTTATGTTGGGTAGCCGAGAATGTAAGTGGAAGAAGTCTAAAATAGGTTGGGTATTTTGTTCTATGGAGGATAAATCATCATAGGTTTGTGGGAGAAGGGTTGAGCCCCTATTCAACTAGGATAGGTGGTCGTAAGCCCTGTATGTATGCAAATGATAGGCTTAAGTTACCTTAGTTCATAACGCAAGAGAAGAAGGCCCTTTCAGGCCAAGATCTAATGTGGAAAGGGCCTAATGTGCTAGGCAACAACTCTGAGTAGAGTAACTAAAGGTTGACAAGTGGGACGAAAAATTTAGGTGTGTGCAAGGATTTCCAAAGTTGGACAATGCCAAAGAGGCTTGTCGTGGGAATGTCAATAAGGGTTATTGATAACATTTTTTAATGCCCTAGTTCAGGGATTTTTCTGAGCAAGGTTATTGGGTACTTCTTTTTTTCTTTAAGATATTTTAGGACATAAGTTTACAGATAAGTCATGGAGAATAAATTGGATAGATCTTCCAGAAGGAGGCCACTATAAGAAAGAAAGCAGCAAGTTACGTTGGGACTCATACAGTCAAAAAAGAGGGAAAGCACAACCACAAAATAAGGGAATCCAAGTTCAATTTTGAAATGATTAAGAAGGATAGGGACAAAGGCACCAGTTCTTGTCAAAGTGGACCAAATCAAGGATGGTGTTGTCATTTACTTCATAATGTGTTTCCAGCTATCTAAAGAGTGAATGAGTAGAGAATTTTGCAGTCATTTTCCAAGAAGTAGAAGGACTCAAAGCCTAAATTGGACCCTGCCCATTGGAAATTTCTCTGAACAAGCTTTCCAATGATATTTGGAAGTCGAAAAGTGGATTATTAAATCAAAAGATATGGTCTATTGAAATTCAAGGATTGGAACCTTAGGAAGGAATATTGGAGGTCCGATGTATAGAAGATCACATATTGGAGGTCCAACCATTTTGGCGATCGTGACATTAGATCTTAAGAGATATTGACGGTTGCATATAGGAGGTCGGAAATACCAGTGCATTACAACATCTTAGCATCAAGCATATCAGCGCATCGCATATCGGAGGTCTAGAGACATCAGACAATCGAAACTTCTGAACGTGTGAACCTTTTAAAAATTTGCAAAGTGGGTGAAGCATCGATAGTGTTAAAAACCATCAGAAACACTGATAAAGGATTAACAAATAATTTCACCACAAAACCAAAAGATGGGCGGGATCTTTTCTCTCTCCTCTAGCAAGATGTGTGGCAGAATATGGTAGGCTCAGATAAAGACATGTGGCGGCATATGAATGTTACAGTAAAGCTACAGTGGCATCTGACGTCAGCATGATGTGGTGATATGGAAGGACATGTGACAGGAAGTTTTGGCGTTTTTTGGGGTCCTAAGGGGAAAAATAAGGGTGACACATGTCACCAATCATGAGGTGCCATGTTGAGTAATGAAGTCATATTGGAGATCTCATATCAAAGGTTGAGGATGTCGACTCTTTATAAGAGTGGGAACTTGAAAAAGTTCCAATAAGGGGGCTCCGATAATGGGGCTAGCACATGATTGTAGGAGCTCAATGAACCAAGGGCCCAAAGAAGTTAACAAAGGAAGAAGGTCCCCTGGTAGGAGTCTGAACGCTTAGCACCTTAAGGCTATGCGGTAGGTCACGACCCTTGGTCTTATGGGATACACTTTTCAAGGAGAAATGGAAAAGGGCCAAGGGCATCGGAACTCGTTGTTTTTGTAATGTATTTTAAGAATAAAGTTTTGATAAGGCAAATCTTTGATATTGCACTATGGTGATATTACAGGACATATTGGGCTCTGATAAAGTGACATAGAGAGGTAAGTGATGGATGAGTCAACACCTATGATTTTTGAAAACCACCAAGGCCACCAAAGTTGAACACTCCCAACTCTAGAAAGTGGGAAATTCAAGAAGTTAAGAGGAAAGAGATAGGAAAATCGATTGATTATGTAGGTTTTAAACCCATATAGAAATTACTTGCATATGAATTCTAAAAGACAGAAAATAAATAATGGGGAGAGCATAAAACATAAAATAGATATACACAGAGATTTTCCCCTAGATCCCAAAACCAAGACTACTAGATTGTTTTTCATTATGTTCCTTTGAATGTTACAATACATATATATACATGTCGAAGCATCTATAGACCTCAATCCATTAACCCTATATTAGAACATAACTGTAGTTCCCTTGACTAGATCTACAAAATACCATGGACAGTAAACCATCATGTCCAAAACCATGTGCGAAATCCATGCACAAAACCATAGGTAGGTCTGCCCACCTAATATAGGGTCCAAATATTTTTTCTCGAGGAGCTGCCCCAAACCCTGTGCAAGGGGGCTACCGCCCCCCTACATACCCCCCAACAAGGGGGGTAGCCACCCCCTCATGACCCCCTGGTAGTGCCCGACACAATGTATAAGGGAAACTTCCAGCCCCCTTTAACCCCCCCGCGTGTGGGATAGTCACGGAGATAATATAACACAACCCAACATAGTAGCTAAAGAAGAACTTCATGGCAAAGACATGGTCATATCAGAGGCCATCATAGGAATGAAAGCGAGATATTTTCCTCAACCACCATTCAGTTTTCCCATGTTTTGATATTTTTTAATTTCTATATTTTAAAGAAAGGAATCAAATCCTTTGTAATAATTTTGGTAGTAGACCTTTGTACGTTGAGACAGCTAGTCAATTAGATTGTTGGAGCTCGACTTAGATATTTTGTAATTTCTTCCAAATATCCCCCTCTCCTTATAAAATGAGGTAAGAAACACTTAGCAAGGGTTCCGGAATTCTGCACCCAAGAGACCCAAATTCTTTGGTTCCACTTTGGTTCAATTTATTGTTCATGAGGTCCTTGGGCTGATACAATTGCTAAATGTAATGGACTGGTGATTTAGACTCCATCTTCAAGGATTAATGAAGCAGTTTTTTTATTCCAATCAGAGCAATTCACACTATCTTTTCCCCTTTTTATATCACTTCATGTATCTCTTTCCTTATGTAAATGTGTAATGAAGTTGTTAGTTTCACTCTCATTTATGATTGTATGTTTTCTCCTAAGTAGTAAAAGTACCTGTGTAACAATAGATTTACTTGTGTTATTTGATAGCCTATAGTACATGTCTAACAACATATTTACTTGTGTTACTTGATAGCCTAAAGTACCTATATGTGCATAGATTTACTTATTGTTGTTTGGTGACAAATGTATTCATGAGGCATAGATTTTGAGACCTTAATTCACACTCCACTCTTTCTGCATTTTCATCTTCTCACTCATGCATATTTCTATTGGATATTGTTGCTTAGGATTATGTGTTCTTTGTAGCCCTCTACATCAATTCCCCTCATTTCCTTCTTGTTGTTCATATATACTACAAGAACAATGTTAAGCTACATATTTTGTGTGTTGGCCACCATAATCAAGACATTTCTCTTTGAGATTAGCCATATTTACCCCGTGAGTATTTAGATCTATGTGTTTTCTTTATTTTACCTTGATGAAGGACTATTGAACTAAGCCCTTGAATTATCTCTTATCAAACTATGTGACATATGGAGTGCAGCAGAAAGCCTTCAGATAATCTTCAAAAGCACTCCTCTCATATGCCCTAGGCACTATTCTCCTATCAACCCAGAGGTTGTGTCTAGGAGAATTTTATATTTTTTGAAGTAGTTGTGTGACAGGAGATAGAAAAAATACAACATCTTTCTAGTGTCGTTGTCTGGGCACAAATTAGAATATTTTTCCTTGCGTATGACAATTTTAACATTCCCTCTGTCGGGTGAGCAAGGGAAGTGTGGTTTGAAGATCTCTCACCTTGGCGACTCCACTATTTGAATCTTATTGTAAACATCTTGGCAACTCCACTATTTGAATATTACTGTAAACACCCTGAGGAGTCCACTGTCTATATCCTTATTTGGTCATCATGGCTTTCAAGGGGACTCATACTCACTCTAATGCGAAACAGCATAAAACTTCCCCTACATTTGAACTTGAGATCACTCACCTAGTGGGGTTTTCAAAATGGCCATTCCAGCATTCTTGGCTAAAACAATTTCCCCATGGGATTTTTCTTCTATTGTTGGTTATCCCCATTCTTTCCCTTCCATTCATGAATGGTATGCCTTTTTTCCTAGATTTAGTTGAAACACAGATAGAAGGTCGAACCAACACCTCAAGGATTTTCAAGAATGAATGGAACAACTGGGTATTGTTTTTGAAGATGTGAAAATGAAATTGTGCATGCATTCTTTAGATGAAGATGCTATCATTTGGTACAGAATGATACCTCATGGTACCATATCTCCCTTAAAGAGATTTCACATAACATCTAATCTTTTTTTCAAAAAATTATATCCACCAAGTGCTCTATTTCAATATTGTTGCGAACATTTTAATGTTGAAAATATTTCTGAGGTTAATGATCTTGCTGAATATGTTTGTGGGGCTCAACTCCAAGAAATCATATACTCGCATCAAGAAGCATCACTCGGTGATCAAGAAAGAGAAGAAGAAGACATCATCAAGCTACAAACAAACCCTCAGAGATATTATTCTGTCGGATTATATGATTCTCCTTCTTATGATTCGTATGACTTTGATAGGATGTTGAACAATGCAGGAATAAAACAGTCCTAGTCATGGGAAGATGCACAAAAAGAGGGGTCCACCAGGAGGTTAATGAAGAGGCTCTTGTTTACAACTCACCTCCTTCAAATGCAGAACAAGTCAAAGAAAATAGTATTCAAGTTAATAAAGATTCTCCAATCTATGATTCAGATGATTCAAAGGAGGATGAGACTAAGGATGTTGTATATTTTCAAAGGGAGGTTCTTACCATCAAGTTGGGATAAGGATTCCAGCAACAAAGTTTTCAAGAAGATCCTAAATTTTAAGGTCCACGCAGTGTCTGTAGTTTCCTTTTGCAAAAAGATTCATTCCTAGAAACCATTCAAGAAAGGGGAGACAACTGTAAATTTCTTTCATCAGTTCTATGATCCAGTAGATGACTATATGATATCTTTCTTTTGTCAACAGTCGATCTCAATTATGGGATATGTATTAAATGTTTTACTTTAATATTTAAAATGGTACATGCATGTTTTAGTTGTTGAATCTCTAGAGAACGATGTCATAAGGTTTAGTACTCATATGTTGGGCTGGTATCATTGGAAGGTTGACCTGACTTGGGCGAATTGAGCCTTGTACATCAGTAGGAGTTGTAAATAAATAAGCTCACCAGGTGAGAATTTAAATTTTTGTTTCTAGAAGTGATAGTTCTACATTTAATTATTGTGAGGAAAGGACTCCCAGCCAATAAAGTTCCATGGAGATTTTATGGTTTTATAGGTTCAATATATTTTTTGACTACATGCCCAATGGAAAATGCTACCAATCTACAGGTTCTTAGCACCTTTCCAGCAAGAAACTGTCCCCAATTGGAGCCAATGTTGTCACTTTCTATGAAATGTGTTTCCATTTGTCGAAAGATTAAATGAGAAAAGAATTTTGCAGTCATTTTCCATGTAGAATAAGGACTCAAAGCATAAATTGGACCCTCTCCATTAGAAAGTGATTTGAACAAGCTTTCCAACGATATGTGGAAGTCCAAAAGTGGACTCCTGGATCAAAAGGTATGGTCTGCTGAAATTCAAGGATTGAAGCCTTAGGAAGGAATATCAGAGGTGTGATATATCAGAGATCGCATATCAGAGGTCCAACCATCTAAGTGATCACAACATCAGAGCATCAGAGATATTGGCAATCACATATCGGAGGTCAGGCATACTAGCTCATCGCAGCATTAGACCATCCAGCATATAGGTGCATCACATATTAGAGGTCCACATACATCGAAGATCGGTGATCGGAACATTGACAATCAGAGAATCAAAACTTTTATACGTGTGAACCTTTTCAAATTTTGCAAAGTAGGTGAAGCATCAATAGTGTTAAAAACCGTCGAGAATTCCGATAAAATATTAGCAAAGGATTTCATCTTAAAACCACAGGTGGGTGGGACCTTTTCTCTCTCATCTAGTAGGACACATGGCAGCATATGATTGGTTCTGATAAAAACACGTGGTGAAATATAATTAGTTCCAATAAAGATACAATGGCATCTGACGTTAGCATGATGTGGAGGTAAGAAAGGACACGTGGTAGGTAGTTTTGGCATTTTGAGGGGGCTTAAGGAGAAAAATCTTGGTGACATATGTCACCACTCATGAGGTTCCACGTGGAGTGATGACGTCATATAGGAGATCGCATATCGGAAGTTGAGGATGTTAACACTTTATAACAGTTGACACTTTAAAAAATTCCGATAAGGGGTCTCTAATATTGGGGTTGTCACATGGTCGTAAGAACTCAATGAACCAAGGGCACACAGAAGTTAACAAAGGGAGAAGGGTCCGCGGTAGGAGTCTGAAGGCTTAGTAACTTAAGGCTAAGTGGCAGGTCATGACCCTCAGTCTTATGGGATACACTTTTCAAGGAGAAATGGAAAAGGGACAAGGGCATCAAAACTCGTTATTTTCATAATGTATTTTAAGAATAAAGTTCTAATAAGGAAAGGATCTGATATAACACTATGGTAATATTACAAAACATATTGGGATCCAATAGTGTGACACGGAGAGGTAAGAGATGGATGCATCAGCAGCTATGATTCCTAAACACCACCAAGGCCACCACAATTGATCACTCCCATCTCTAGAAAGTGGGAATTTCAAGCAGTTAAGAGGAAAGCAATAGGAAAATCGGCCAAGAAGATGAAGAAGAACTTCATGGAAAGACGTGGCCGAATCAGAGGCCACCATAGGAATGACATGGAGATATTTTCTTCAACCATCATTCAGTTTTCCCATGTTTTGATATTTTGTAATTTCTACATTTTAAAGAAAAGTATCAAATCCTTTGTAATGATTCGGGTTGCAGACGTTCGTACGCCAAGATAGCTAGTCGATCAGACAGTTGGATCTCAGCTAAAATATTTTGTAACTACTTTCGAAGATGCCCCTCCCCTTATAAAAAGAGGGAGGAAACACTTAACAAGGGTTCCAGAATTCTGCACCCAAGAGTCCTGAATTCTATGGTTCCACTTCTTTTCAATTTTCATGTTCATGAGTTTCTTGGGCTGATACAATTGATAAATGTAATGGATTGGTGATTTGGACTCCATCTTCAATGATTAATGAAGTAGTTTTTTTTATTCGAATTAGAGCAATGCGCAATATGTTTTCCCTTTTGTATATCACTTCATGTATGTCTTTCCTCCTTTGAAATTGTGTAATGAAGCTGTTGGTTTAACTGTCATTCATGATTTTATGTTTGTTTCTAAGTAGTAAAAGTACATGTGTAACAACAGATTTACTTTTTTTATTTGATAGCCTACAGTACCTGTGTAACAAAATATTTACTTATGTTATTTGATAGCCTATAGTACCTATATGTGCACAGATTTACTTATTGTTGTTTGGTGACAAATGTATTCATGTGGCGTAGAGTTTGAGACCTTAATTCGTGCTCCACACTTTTGGCATTTTCATCTCCTCACTCTTCCATATTTTTGTAAGATATTTCTGCTTAGGATTTTGTGTTCTATCCAACCCTTTCCGTAAATTCCCCTCCTTTCCTTCCTCTTGTTCACATACACTATAGCAATAGTGTTAAGTTTCCTATTATTGTGTGTTAGTCGCCAGAATCAACACAATTCTCTTTGATATTAGCCATATTTACCCCGTGAGGATTTAGATCTATGTGTTTTCTTGATTTTATCTTGATGAAGGTCTATTGAACCAAGCCCCTAGTTATCTCTTTTAAAGCTACGTGACATATGGAGTGCAATAGAAAGCCTTTAGCTAATCTCCAAAATCACTCCTCTTGGATGCCCTAGGCACTGGTCTCATATCAAGCCAAAGGTTGTCCCCCTGAGGCTTCTATATCTTATGAAGAATTTGTGTAACAGGACATATAAAAAGCTACAACATCTTTTTGGCTTCGTTGTTGGGGAACGAATCAGAATATTCTTCCTTGGGTACGATAATTTTTGCATTCCCTCTCTCAGGTGAGCAAGGGAATTGTGGGTTGAAGATCTCTCAACTTGGCTACTCACTGTTTGAATATTATTATAAACATCTTGGCAACTCCACTATTTGAGTATTATTGTAAACACCCTGGCGACTCCACTGTCTATATCCTTATTTGGTCATCTTGGCATTCAAGAAGCCTCATAATTGCTCTAATGCTAAACAACATAAAACTTCCCCTACATTTGAACTTGAGATCATTAACCTAGAGGGGTTTTCAAAATGGCCATTCCTACATTCTTGGCCAACAAATATTCCCTACTAGATTTTTATTATATTCCTTGTTAGCCCTGTCATGTCCCTTCAGTTCATGAATGGTATAGATTTTTTCCTAGATTCAGTGGAAACACAGATAGAGAAATGGACTAGCACCTCAAGGATTTTCATGAATGCAAGGAACAACTAGGTATTGTTTTTGAAGATGTTAAAATGAAATGGTTCATGCATTGTTTATATGAATATGTTAGAGTTTGGTACAGAATAATACCTTGTGGTAGCATATCTTCCTTAAAGAGATTTAACATAGCATTTAATATTTTTGCAAAAGATTATATCCACCAGGTGCTCTATTTTGAAGATTGTTTTTTCACATTTAATGTTGAAAATATTTATGAGATTAATGATCCTGCTGAAGATCTTTGTGGGGCTCAATTCCAACAAAGTGATGAGCCTCATCATTGGGTAATTATATGGGCCTTAATTCACCTCCTAGCTTATTCAAACTAACTATTCTCATAACTTATTGCATACTTTTGATTATATTTTGTTTATGAGATGAGTTAGAGTTGGGTATTTTGCTTTGTGGTCTAATGTGCATTTAATGTAGAATTAAAGGATAAAAACAAGGAATTTTGGCAAAGACCAAGGTAAAAACTCAAATGGGACAAGGGTGAGGGATTATAGGAGGTAAATACTCCTCATTTACTACCCCTCCATTTGAATATTCCTCCATCATCTCAGAGTGAAAATAGCCAAATCATGAGAACTAGAATGAAACTGAGCAAGTGAAAGACAAAGCACCAGTTTATCTCGAGTTTGGGAGCCAAGCCTCCCTAATTTTAAGGAAGTCATTGGAGACTTCAGATGTATAAATATAGAGGCCTAGGACCTCAATAGGATTCAGATTTTTTATTGTAAAACTCAACTCTATTTTCGAGCTGCAGGACTTGTGACAGTTTTTGATGTAATCGATTGTTTTGGTAATAACAATGAGTTTTGTTTTGAGCCAGCATTGAGTTAACTCAGAGGGCAGAAGCTCTTGGGTTAGTAGCCAAGACTCCTCTTTATTGTACATGTATGCTAGTAAGGATTCATAGCTTAATTGTTCTTTTGCTTAGTAGATGCATTTCCATTACAGCAGTATAGAGTAAATTGGTTGTGTGATAATTTGCTTCCATTTGTGCCTTCTTTCAAGTAGCAGGTTAGCAAGGATAAAAAGGATCACTATAAGGTTGTCAGAAGGTGTCTTGGACTCACTTCCTCCCTTTGGGACCATGACTTGAGGAAGGGACCCTTCAGCAGCCCCAAAAACACATATTTCTAGTTCTTGTATGAGCTTTGGAGTTTGTTGCCTTTAATTCAGTATTTGGTTCATGTTGCAAGGAAGATTTCATTCTCATCTTTCTCCGTCTCCATTTCCGTAATAAGATCTCACTCATGCTTTCATTCCCTTCAGCAACTTTCTTCATGCATGATATAGACAATTGGTTCATGCTTTTGTATTTTATGAAAATGTATCTTGTTGCATAGTTCTTGGAAGACACACATGTTTTAAGTAGAGCAGTTACTTCAGGAGGAGACGCAGACTTCATCACTAGTAGCCATCTCTTGCTTCACCATCACCCTTACTAGTTTTTCATCATTTTTCACTGAAATTCCCCTAAATACATTGAGCAAATCTAGCCATCTCTTATCTTGCATATTGACTCTAGAGTGCTCCTAGACCTTTTAACACCCCATTCCGCTCATCACACACCTTTCCAAAGCTTCCCAACACCTCCAACACCTCGCAACTAACTCTCGGCTGTATCTTGTAGGTTTCCTATAATTCCTATAGAATCATCTTGTAGGTTTCTAATACATCCTCTAGGTTTTCCTAAAATTCCCTATTTTGAGGCCAAATTGATGGGAACCCTCTAGGAAGTCACAAAAATCCTCCTAGGACCCCTCCACACCATCCAACCACTTCATAAACCTTCTAACCATCCTCAACCTCCTTCCATCCACCTGTCACATCCACAAGAACAATTAGTTTGCATACTTGATTTTGCCTAAAAGGCCCAAAAAAGTGAAAACAGATTTAGTTTAGGTTTTTTTGCTTGCACATTAGTATGGTTTTATGCTTTTTACTTCTGCAACTTAGATAATAGCATTTGTTTAGTGTTTATTTAGCAATTCTGCTTAGTATAGATGCTTAAATGGTTAATTAGGGTATGGTGTGATTTAGCATTACATGTTGTTTTTTCATTAATGCAGTAGAGTAGCTCTCTTAGAGTAGATTTTCCTTTCTTCCATAAAAGAATCAAGCTTCTTTTGACTATAGATAAGTCTGGCTTGGAACACCTGTGGTCTCTCACCAGCTGAACAGTGGCAATAGGTAGGACCATCACTTTTACTTGTGCATACAACATTGTCACCTCCAAGTTTGTACGAATACCAGGTTGATAAGTAAGGCCAGTAACCCAAGAGTTGCAGCATCCTTACTGCAATACTGGCACTCATCACTTTTGGCGCCGTTACCAGGGAGGTGTCTGAGTAGAATGTGATTACTACTTTATTTTCTTCTATTTCTTAACTTCAATATTATATCGTTAGTTTATTTCTGAAAAAGTAATCCAGTTGCTTTCTTTGTTTCATTTTTCATTATCTCCCTTCCTTTCCATTCTACAAGTAGGATTTCAATTCAACAAGTAGATTTTTCATTTTGACAGTGATTTTCATTTAATCAACAATTTCGTTTCTGCAAGTACTTTCTAGGTTTAAAAAAAAAAAATACTAAACCAACCCAAAAATATTTCCTTTCATGCCTTGTAGGAATAGGGACAACTTAGGGAAATTTTTGCCAAATACCCCCACTGCATCCAACAACCAACCTTCTCTCTTCTTCGCTGGCTATGAACTGGAGGAACCTTTAGGTGAGCAACCCGACATATCTGAAGAACCTATATTGGAAGAAGAAGAAGAATAGGAACCCATTCCTATTGAATCGATGGCAGAAAATTGAAATGATAGAGGGAATAGAGAGAGAGTTGGGGCTGCCTTCCCCATAAGGGAAACCAACTGGGACACTAAGATGAAAAATATAAGCCCCTCTGCCCTACCTCATTTACATGGCCTGACCACAGAGGACCCCGAAACTTTCCTATTTGAGTCTGTTGTTATATGCCGAATCTATGACTATACAGATGATGGGCAAAGTTAAAAATTGTTTCTATCTACCCTCAAGGATGCAGCATTGTGTTGGTTCATGGGCTTACCTGGAGATAGCATCACAACTTGGGCTCAGTTGCAGCACGCCTTTAACAACAAATATCGGGACTGCTGTCGGTCAAAGGATACTAAAGAATAAATTTTCAGGATGACCATAGGCCATGATCAATCCTTAGAAGACTACGAAGAAAGATTCCAGCTCAGTTACAAAAGGATCAGGTGCACACTTGACCCTGAGTCACTAAAGTTGGTCCTGCTGAGGGGAGTAAGAGAAGATCTTCTGGATACCTTACATTTGTTAGCAGGAGGAGATATCTACCAATTACCCTATGAGGATATCAAGATTTTCTTTAGAAACCATTCTAGGGTGGCAAGGAAAAAGAGTAGGGGTAGTCAACCTATGGCCAATACATTATCTTCCAACTCATCCATCAAGGGTGAGATTGGAAACATGCTAGAAGATTTCAAAATTGAGATGTTGCAAACCATTGCCTTGCAAATGGACACCATGAACATTAATAGGAAGCATGAGGAAGCAGAGATAGCCTTGGTCATCTTTTGTCCTAGATGCACCAAGAGGCATCCTAGGAATGAATGTCCATTAAACTATATTGAAATTTTCTCAGTCTATGAAGAAAACCACTCCATAGACAAGTGCCCTTATTTACTCAGACTCAAAGTTGTATATCAAGGAGATTAAGGGGTCACTGAGAAGCTTTGCTACATTAACCAAAGGAGACCTCTTGGCCCTATACCATACCATCAGGGCATGCAAGGGTCATCCCATGCTTATTACAACCCCAACCAAACCACAGCTATACCTTCATGGGCACCCCCTACTCATCCTTCCTGGTATACACCCGCTCATTGGTTCTATGCATCTGAGTATCATTCCCAGCTAGCCAACCAATCATTTCAACCTTATGCTAAACCACAAACTCAGTGGAATACACCACTCCAGGGATGGAGGCCCCAATACAACAATGCTCCAGCTCTATTTCCTCTACCACCTGCACAACCACAACACCTACACTCTGCTCCACCCAATCAACCTTAGATGCCTACCTAGCCAAATATGAACCCAAACAATTGGTAGGCTCAGCAAGTATACAGTGGAGAGACATCATATCCAGCTTATGTTGTGGAAATCCAGGAGATTAACATGAGATCTAGGAGAGTTCTCCTGGATAACCAACTTCCCACTCCACCGAGGGAGGTTGAGCAAGAAATAGAGGAAAGAAACCTTAAAGTAAATCCACCCTTTCTTGAGAGATTAGCCCAACCACTCCAGCCTAGCCTAGAAGAAACTAAACTTCTTCGAGAATTGAAAAATATATGTGTAAAGACCCCCCTTCTCCAGGAAATAAAAGATATTCCCATTTACAATAAGTTGATTGAGAAATGCTTCAAGCATCTAGGGAGGTGAAAAAGGGATGTTGCTACCATTAATTTCATTGGGCAGTTGTCCGACTTAATTTTGGGGCAGGTAATATGTCTAAAATATTTGGACCCTGGAAGCCATGTAGTAGATTTGCACATCAATGGCACCATTGTCCCACACACTGTGATCAATCTTGGGGTTGCCATTGATGTGATGACCAAGGACACCATGCTCAAGCTCAACCTCCAAGGGGCATTGAGGAAGACCACAACAATTTTGCAACTTGCAGACCATTCCATAGTAACCCCTAAGGGAATTATGGAGGATGTGATGGTCTCCATTGACTCTTAGTAGTACCCTGCAGATTTCCTAGTTCTCTAGCCTAAGGCTAAGCTTACTAGTTATCCTCTCATCCTTGGGATGCCATGGTTGACCACAGTAGATGCTTACATTAGCTGCAAAGCTGGGAATATGACCATCAAGAATGGGCATCTGTCCAAACAGTTAGTCCTATACCCTCCTACTCAACCTTCTCTATAGCATGATTTACCTTTATGGTTGGAGGAGGAGGAATAAGATGAGGTTTATTCTGCCCAACTTTATGCTTTCGAGGCGACCATGGGAGGAGAATAGCAAGATGAGGATGACTTGATTGAACACTTTCTCCAAAGTCTAACCCCTGATTCATTACCTTTAGAAGAAGCAGTAAAGGAAACCTAGAACAATCATCCAATTGACTTATGCTTGGTTGATTCTAACCCACTCCATGTCAAAACCATAGAGTTCGGCCCAGAGAAAAACTTGAAAAGTAATCCATCTCTTTTTGCTCCCAAAGAGGAGAAGCTAGGAAACATGTTAAAGGAAAATCTAGAAGCCTTCGCTTGGAGTTACAAGGAAATGAAGGGAGTACACCCCTCAGTGTGTACTCACCACATATACATCAAAGAAGGTTTCATCTGGTTTGGCAACCACAAAGGAGGATGAATCCAGCTCTTAAAGATATAGTCAAAGAAGAACTGCAAAAACTGCTAGATGCAAGATTCGTTTACCCTATCTCCGACAGTGAGTGGGTCTCCCTTTTGGTGTTAGTTCCCAAGAAAAATGGTAAGTATAGGATTTGTGTCATTTATAGGGAGTTGAGAAAAGCCACAACGAAGGATCATTTTCCTCTACCCTTCATTGACCAAGTGCTAGACAGCCTGGCAGGGAAAAGGTTTTTCTCTTTCCTAGATGGATTTAGTGGGTACAACCAAATCCAGATCTACCCAGAAGACCATGATAAGACCACATTCACATATCCTTGGGGTACTTTTTCCTATAGGGTCCTTCCTTTTCGCCTATGCAATGCTCTTGCCACTTTCCAAAGAGCAGCCTTGAGTATTTTTGCCGAGTTAGTCCATGATGCAGTTGAAATTTATATGGATGATTTTACACCTTATGGTTGTGATTTTCAAGAAGCCTCGACTAACCTAGGAAAAGTACTCCACAAATTCATTGAGATGAAACTATCTCTCAGTCCTGAAAAATGTGAATTCTTTATGACTGTAGAGACCATGCTAGGTCATTCAATATCTCAGCAAGGACTGTAGGTGGTCCCAAACAAAATAGCCATCATCCAAAGGGTCCCACCTCCTCAAAAGCATAGAGATGTCAAAATTTTCTTATGGTTAGATGGATATTACCAAAGGTTCATAAAGGACTTTAGAAATTTGTCTTTTCCTTTATTTGGGTTGTTGGCTAAAGATTCTGAGTTTATATGGTCAAAATGTTGTCAAGAGGCCTTAGACATTCTAAATGGTAAGTTAACCAGTACACCAATTCTTTGAGGCCCAAAATGGGCCCTCCCCTTTCATATTCATGCCGATGCCTCACACAAATCCATAGGAGTAGCCCTAGGTCAGGTAGAGGAAAAATTGCCTTATGCTATCTATTTTATCAGTAAGAACTTGTCAAACGCTGAGCTAAATAATGCAGTGAACGAAAAGGAACTCCTGAATGTTGTGCATTCATTAAACAAATTTAGGCATTACATTACAGACTATCAAACATTTGTGCATATTGACCATGTTGCAATCAAATATTTAATGAACAAACCAAATGTGAATGCTTGAATTATAATATGGTTGCTTTTATTACAGCGGTTTAATCTAACCATTGTTGATAAGCCTGGTAAGGAAAATGTTGTTGCAGACTTTTTATCTAGGGTAAATGTGCCTGCAGGTGAAGAATGTATGGTGGATGACCAGTTACTAGATGAGCACTTGTTTTCTATTTCAGTTCTCTCTCCATGGTTTGCATATATAGAAAACTATTTGGTATCAGCACAGTTCCCACTAAACTTGCCCTCCAAAGAAAAGAGCAAGATGTTGAAAATAACAACAAGAAATGCAAAAAATAGCATTTCTGTAAATAGAATTTCAGGATATACTCCAACTCTATTGAAAATAGAAAAAAATAGAAATGCTAAAAATAGCATTACTATAAATAGCATTTCGGGATATATTCCAATTTTAGTTTGTCCTTGAATTAAAATTGAGAATTCAAATTCAAATTTAGTCTCGCTAGTTGTTTGAAAAATAATTAATTAATTCATCTTGAGTTAATTAGTTGGAGAAATTCAAACATGAAGTCTTTGTGAAGACATGCAACAGTTATCCCTTTGATTGAGGAAGTTATCCCTTAATTGAGATAAGGATGAGTTGTGTTTGAGTTGTAATTATTTAGCTCAGTTAACTGAGTTAAGTTCAATTAGGTTAGTTCCAAATAGTTTGTGGAACAAATTGTGAGTTTAGTTAGTTAATGCATGCATGCATGTAACTAGTGTACTTCAGATAACTAAATATTCTCTCATAAATAACCAATGCATGTTAGTTCATAGAAATACCCAGTTGAGATTAAAGATAAGGACATTATACTATCAATTGGAGGAATTTTCCTATAAAGGAAACTCATCCATGCAGAAGGAATAAATTCCTTCAGGATTGTGCAGTTATTTCAGAGGTCAGAGCAGTGTGTGAGCTGAGAATCACACAGGTGGTAGTTGCAGGACCTAGGAGAAACAACGTAAGGAAATAGGAGGCTTGGAGGACTGAAGGAAGGCATATGTGTTGTGTATTTTGTGTATGAGTAGAAGTGAGGGATTGTACTAAGAGATGGATAGCTTGAGAGCTAAAGCTTTGTGTAATCCTGAGATATTTCCACTTGTATGATAATATAGATAGCGGGGTTTTTAGCTGAGGCTTTCCTCAGAGATTTCTTTTGTGTTTCATGTGTGATTGAATCTTGTTTTTTATATGTGTTCTATTTTATCTTGCTCAAAATCGATTAAGCTTCCGTAAGTTTTATTGTAGAAGTAGATTAAGTATTTTGCTTTAGTACATTGCGTAATCATAGTATTTTAGAGTTTCTCTACAAGATGTGTAGAGACCATAATTTCTACACAAGATATTCAAAAAAAGCGCCCCCTTCACTTGGATTGGGAGAAATCTTTTCAAACTTGGCCCAAATCAAATCTTGAGAAGGTGTGTCAGGGAAGAGGAATTCTTTGACATCCTTCTGACCTGTCATGATGGGCCTTGTGGAGGTCACTTTACAGCAAAGAGGACAATATTCAAAGTGTTACAAGAAGGCTATTATTAACCCACTCTTCATCAAGATGTGAAAAAGTACACTAGTGAGTGTGATCAATGCCAAAGGATGGGAAGGCCTACTCCAAGAGAGGAAATTCCCCTACATCCTCAAGTGACTTTCGAGCCATTTGACAAGTGGGACATGGACTTCATTGGGCCTATCAACCCTCCTTCAAAACAAAAACAGTACATTATTGTGTGCGCTGATTATTTGACTAAGTGGGCTTAAACCAAGGCAATTAAGGAAAAAATAGAAGAGAAGGTGGTTGAGTTCCTAAGGGAGAATGTATTCTACAAATTTGGGTACCCTAGAGAGCTGGCCACAGACCAAGGCAACCAATTTACTTCCAACATGATTGAAGACCTACTTAGCCATCACAAGATCAAGCATAGGACCTACACTCCTTATCATCCACAAGCTAATGGGCAAGTGGAGGTGACCAACAAGGCACTGGAGGGAATTTTAATCAAGGTGGTCAGCAACAGCGGGAAGGATTGGGTAGAAAGACTAGTTGAGGCCACATGGGCCTATAATACCACATGGAAGACCATGACTAGGTTCACACCTGATGAGCTGGTATATGGGAAAAAAACACCTTGTTGTCCATTGAGTTTGAATATAACACATTAAGGATGGCAGCCCAACTAGATTTGGATCTCAGCAGTGCATAGAAAGAGAGATTGTTTCAATTGAATGGCTTGGATGAATTTAGAATGCATGCCCTCTTACATACTAAGATAGTTCAACCTCAAAGGAAGATATAGCATGATAAAAATATTAAGGAGAAGCAATTTTAGGAGGGAAATTGGGCATTGTTATATGATTCTATGTATAAAGACTTCAAGGTAAAGTTAAGGACAAGGTGGCTTGGACCTTATGTTTTGGAAAGATGCCATGATAATGGTTCTGTGCAAATTAGAACTATAGATGAAGAAGCCATTCCTTTGCTTGTTAATGGGCACCGATTGAAAATGTACAAGAGACCTTTATCAAAACAAGAGTTCATTTATAATATCAATAAAGCAGTGATGATGGTGGAGCAAGTGCCAGCTCCTCCCTCATCAAATCACTGAGAAAAAAAAAGAAAAAAGAATAAGGACTCAGCTAAAAACCTCCATGAGGCGCCCAGGGCAAATAGCTAGGTGAAAACTTCTGAGGCATCTAGTTGTTTTTCAATATATATATATATATATATATATATATATATAATATATATACTATATATATATATAATATATATATATATATATAAATATATATATTTTCATGAAATCTCCATTTGCAGGTGGGCGAGAAAGACAGTCAAGGAGCAAAAGAGGATCCCAAGGAGACCCTTTCCTCTCACATATTCATCTTCTCCACTCCTTACCATGCATCCCTCCATCATCTTTGTCATTTTTCCACTCCATTGCTTCGATTTATGCAAAGACTATGTTTTTAGCAGGATCTCCTGAAAACCTACAGGATCATATGGTGACCCAGAAATCCTACAAGAAGCAATCTAAAGGTACATGATGGATTCGTTAGGTCCCTAAAATTTACCCTGTGCATGATCTAGCACCTCACCTTGTCCACCATCATCACCCCTACACTCACCATTCAAAGCAAAAAAATTCAATATCAACAGTTTCTACCAGTCTTAGAAAAAAAGAGAAATAGAGAGGAGTAAGAGCATTACTTGAGTATCCTTTACTCTCCACACTTCTACTCCTTCTTTCCATCCTTATCACCATACTTACATCCCCAGCAAGCAAAATGATTAAAGAATTTTGAGGGAGAAGCAGCTACATGACATCCTGTAGGAAATCTTGTAGCAACATATCCCACAGAATGCCAATCACACCAACAACAAATCTTCACTAGGATGATCTAGGAGCTCCACATCATCAGCATCAGATATTCATCCACGGATACCTACAAAAGTAAAGAAACCATTAGAGGACAACAAGAGGAGGAAGAAGAATGGCATGCAGCAAATATACAACGCATCACCTCTGGCCTTTGACAACTGTAGCATAGCATTGAAACCACAGGTAAGTATCCCGCTCACTCACTCATATGCATCATGTAGTCGAAAATTGCAAGGGTTATGAGATAGTTGGTTTCTAAGTGAAAAGGTGGCCAGTTAACTTGGCCACCTTCGTTCAGTCACCACATGCACAACCAAGTGTCCTCTCACACATGGATGCAGTGAACTCAAAGACATAGAAGGAGTAGGACAAAAAGTGGTTAAACAATAGATCTATGAGGTGGGAGCTGATTGCGAGGAGTGGGAAATGATGAGGTGGTAATGGGGACCAACGGTCCAAAAATGGCAATGTACCTTTGCTTCCAGCACACCACCTCACCCTGAATCACCATAAGAGGAAATAAAACATCGTTCCCATGCATTCATGCATTTCACCTCCTTGAAACTCCCTCACTCAAGTCACTCATAACCCAGGTCACCCACCAGAAGCAAGGATCCATCGTTATGCATAGAAATTCCTACAAGATACAGTCTACAAGATACACAGAGACTGTCTACAGGATACACAAAGACTGTCTATAGGATTGGCAGAGAAGAGTTCAGAAGGGATATCACATGAATTGGCCACTGAAACTAGTCTAAATAGGTAGGCTCTACAATTTCATCCCCCTTTGCAAGTAAATAAACCAGGGATACTCTAAAATTGAGGGAATTTAGAAACTATGTGAAGTGAATTAAATACACAGTCAACTCTGTTTCACTCCTGCATTTGAAAAATTGTGTCAACCCTCTCATTTTCTCCTCAAGCTTCACCAGCAAGATGACAGGAGGTTTTAATAGGAGAGAGCCCACAAACACTATGAGAATCTAACAACACCCCCACGTTCTTGAAATATTTACAAGACACAACTAGATGGGGCTTTTCGAAAAATTCAGAGGATATGATGATGAGGTGGCTCAAGAATTTTCTCTCCCCCTCACTCCACATAGAAGAATCCATGCCACTGTTGTAGTAAGGGGCCCCACTATAGATCTCACCCCAGAGATCACCAGTAGGGTCACCACACTTCCCCTAAGAATCCTATGGAGAAAAGAAGACAAAGGTGACAACCAAGTGACAAAAAGAAAATTCTTTTTAGAAGGTGAAGAAACCAATGTGGACAAAAATGGAGTAAGGAGGGAAATTATGCCATACCCATGGAGTGAGGTAGGCTACAACCTCATCAAATACATCTCATGTGAGGGTAGATATAGTGTTTTCTATGGCTATCATTTCAGGATCCCTAAGATTTTGGGTAAAAACACCACCTCACGAAAGACTCAGCATACCATATTTCTTGTTGCAATCACTCATAGACTCAAGCATCAAAGTGAAGGAGGAGAATTCCTGATAATTGGCTCACCGTGGTTTTATTAGGATCCTCATTGAAGATTACCTCCAAAACCTTAGAACCCCTATAACATGGTCAGTCTTCATAGACTTTCCAGTATAGTATGACAGCAAAGACCTCACTTATGATGCTAGTCCTATTGTTAGTGAAGAGGAGGTAAAAAAGGAAGAGGAAGATACAAAGCAAGATAAGGATGATATGGATGAAGAAGGAGCTGACACAGAGGAACATGATGAAGTCAAAGAAGAAGAGGAAGAAGAGAAGGAGGATGATGAAGAAACAAAAGAGTAAATTAAGGAGGAAACTGATAGAGATGATGAAGATCTACAAGAGGAAGAAGAAAGGAAAAACAAAGAGGAAGAAGGAAATCAAAAAGAGGGGAAAGAACATAAGGAGGAGTCACCTATGGTGTCTCCAGAGGCCACTAAGAGACAGGAATTAGCTCTCCTCACTACTCTCAGCACCCCAGTCAAGAAAAAAGGAAAAAAGTAGAGGGAGACCGCACTATATTTCAAAACAAGAAAGAGCACAAGAAGAAAACAAGGGAAGCCACAAACATCAACAAAAATTCCTATTGAGATTGAAGATTCCCCTACACAAAAAGATGAAATGCCTTCCCCTAAGTCCCATATCACCTATGTAAGGAAGCCTACTACTAGATCAACTTCCTCAAAGGGTAAGGAAATCCTATAGGATCCACAAAAATATATATAAGAAGAAAAAACAGTCCTACAAGATACTCTGTTGAATCTACACGAGGCACAGAAATTGGAAAGAAAGGTAGGGGAGCAATAAGAAGCTAAAGAGGAAGACCCAGAGACAAAGGAACCCAACCCCCAACCTAACTTGGACTCCTATTACCAGTTTATTGAAGGAGGCAGGGTAATACCTCAAAAAAATTTCATCCCACTATTCTTCGAGCTTGAGAAGGAGAGGGCCAAAACCCACCAATGGATGCAGATCGCCAAATAAAAAGGGGTGGAAGATATTGGGCACATGGAAGAGAAACTCAAAGAAATGGGCAGAGAGCTAAGTGGCTTAAGGGACAGAGAAGCTATAATGAAAAATCAACTTGAGAGAGAAAATGATTGGCAAAGGGGACAGATGCAGGAAAGAGAGAACCAACTAGCATGTATGGCCAGCCTCTCCTTAGAGGCAATATAGTGTAGGATTCCAGCTAAATCCTATTCTCTTTACCTCAAAGAACAATGTCTGCAGTTTCATATTAAGAGACTAGCACAGAGGGGAACCATGCCATTTCAAGACTACAAGTAGTTTATTAATCTTTGTGATCAAGTACACTAGAGGATAGGGCCAAATTAGCTGATTTTTATTTGCACAACATGGACTTCACATACATAAATGTTTGGGACCCTAATACCAAGCTATAAGATCTACAATTAATGGATTTGGCATCATGGATGAACCATGAGGAGTCAAGAGTTGCAGAAATGAAAAGGATATTATCCAGAGGGAAAACTAAGTCTCTTTGATCAGAGCTGAACAATCAAATTCCATGGCCCTCATCAGTACAAATAATTTGATTGCAAATGATCCTCAGCTGGCACCTAGATATCTTGCTTCCCAGGAGAAAGCAATTTCACATTTGGGGGACATGTTTAAGTTGTTAGGAGATGATAGTATACATTCTTGCCTAAGAAGATGGAACACACTGCCACATAGCTTAAAGATAAGAGAATATAACTCCCCTCAAAGGTTGAGAGAGGCACTCAACAGGACATGTATGTATAAGCAGTCTATGAAAAGATTGAAGGTCAATTGGATAGGACTAAAACTCAGTCCACCACTACTCTTAGGGATGCTAGAAGGGATAAAATAAGAAGAAGAAAAGAGGCAGTGGCAACAAGTAGAAAAGAAAGCAGGCTTCTATGAACAAGAAGAGGAGACCACAACAGAGGCATGGGATGTCAAAGAGGCTACCAGAGCCATGAAGGATATGGATATTGACTAAGTTTCTCAGAGGATGAGTAACACTTTCAGTAGGGGGTGATGATGAGCCTCATCATTGGGTAAGTATATGGGCCTTAATTCACCTCCTAGCTTAGTCAAACCAACTATTCTCATAACTTATTGCATACTTTTGATTATATTTTGTTTATGAGATGAGTTAGAGTTGGATATTTTTCTTTGTGGTCTAATGTGCATTTAATGCAGGATAAAAGGATAAAAGAAAGGAATTTTGGCAAATACCAAGGTCAAAACTTGAACGGGAAAAGGGAGAGGGATTATAGGAGGTAAATCCTCCTCATTTACTACCCCTCCATTCGAATATTCCTCCATCAGCTCGGAATGCAAACAGCCAAATCATGAAGACTAGAAGGCAGCTAAGCAAGTGAAACACAAAGCACCAGTTTATCTTGAGTTTGGGAGCCGAGCATTCCTAATTTTAAGGAAGTCGTTGGAGACTTCAGATGTATAAGTAGAGAGGCCTAGGACCTTAGTAGGATTTGGATTTTTTATTGTAAAACTCTACTCTATTTTCTAGTTGCGAGACTTGTGACAGTTTTTGATGTAATCCATTGTTTTGGTAATAAGAATGAGTTTTGTTTTGAGCCAACACTGAGTTAACTCAGAGGGAGGAAGCTCTTGGGTTAGGGCCCAACCCTAGTAGCCAAGGCTCCTCTTTATTGTACATGTATGCTACTATAGATTCATAGCTTAATTTTTCATTTGCTTAGTAGATGCATTTCCATTACAGAAGTATAGATTAGATTGCTTGTGTGGTAGTTTGCTTCCATTTGTGCCTTCTTTCAAGTAGCAGGTTAGCAAGGAGAAAAATGATCACCACAAGGTTTTTAGCAGGTGTCTCGGCCTCACTTCCTCCCTCTAGGACCGTGACTTGAGGAAGGGACCCTTCAATAGCCCCAAAGACACAGCTTTTTAGTTCTTGTATGAGCTTTGGAGTTTGTTGTATTTGATTTAGTATTTGGTTCATGTTACAAGGAAGATTTCATTTTCATCTTTTTCCATCTCCATTTCTATAATAAGATCGCACTCATGCTTTCATTCCCTTCAACAACTTTCTTCATGCATAATATAGGAAATTGATTCATGCTTTTCTAGTTTATGAAAATGTATCTTGTTGCATAGTTCTTGGAAGACACACATGTTTTAAGCAAAGAAGTTACTTCAGGAGGAGACCTAGACTTCATCACCAGCAGCCACCTTCCACTTCATCCATCGTAGCGATCTCTTGTTTCACCATCACCCTCACTAGTTTTTCATCATTTTTCATTGAAATTGCCCTAGATACATTGAGCGAATCTAGCCATCTCTTATCTTGGATATTGACTCCTGAGTGCTCCTAAACCTTCTAACACCCCATTCCACTCATCACACACCTTTCCCAAGTTTCCTAACACCTCCAACACCTCACAATTAGCTCTCGGCTATATCCTGTATGTTTCTAGTACATTCTGTAGGTTTTCCTGAAACGGCCTGTTTTGAGGCCGAATTGATGGGAAACCTCTAATAAGTCACAAAAATCCTCCTAGGACCCCTCCACACCATCCAACCACTTCATAAACCTTCTAGCCATTCTCAAACACCTTCCATCCACCTGTCACATCCACAAGAACAAATAGTTTCTATAGTTGATTTTGCCTAAAAGACCCAAAAAAGTGAAAACAGATTTAGTTTAGTTTTTTTTGCTTGCACATTAGTATGGTTTGATGCTTTCTATTTCTAGAACTTAGATAGTAGAATTTGTTGAGTGTTGATTTCGCAATTCTGCTTAGCATAGCTGCTTAAATGGTTAATTAGGGTATGGTGTGATTTAGCATTACATGTTGTTTTTTCATTACTGCAATAGAGTAGCTCTCTTAGAGTAGATTTCCCCTTCTTCCATCAAATAATCAAGCTTATTTTGACTCTATATAAGTCTGGCTTGGAACCCCTATGGTCTCTCGCCGGCTGAACAATGACAATAGGCAGGACCATCACTTTTACTTGTGCATACAGCACTATCACCTGCAAGTTTGTACGAACCCCGGGTTGATAATTAGTGTTGGTAGCCCATGAGTTGTAGCATCCTTATTGCAATACTCACACTCATCAGAAAGCATATACTCACATCAAGAAGCATCACCCTATGACCAAGAAAGAGAAGTAGGAGAAATCATCGAGCTACAAACAAACCCTGAGAGATCTTATTCTACCGAATTATATGATTCTCCTTCTTATGATTCGTATGACTCCAATGGGATGTTGAGAAATGCAGGAATACAATAGTCCCAGTCACGGTAAGCTACACAAAAATAGGAGGCCCATAAGGAGGTTAACAATGAGGCTCCTATTTTTGACTCGCCTCCTTCAAATGGAGAACAAGTCCAAGAAAATAGTATTCAAGTTAATAAATATTCTCCAATATATGATTCATATGATTTAGAGGAGGATGAGACTGTGGATGTTGTAGATGTTTAGAGGGAGTTTCTTACCAACAAGTGGGGAGAAGGCTTCCAGCAACAAATTTTTCAAGAGGAGCCCAAAGTTGAAGGACCAAGCAGTGTTTGCGGCTACCTTTTGCAGAAAGATTCATTCTTAGAAATCATTCAAGAAAGGGAGACAACTGTAAATTTCTCTCATCAATTCTATGATCCAGTAGATGACTATATGGCATCTTTCTTTGGTCAGCAATTGATCTCGATTATGGGGTATGTATTAAATGTTTTACCTCAAGATTCTAAATGGTACATGCCTATTTTAGTTGTTGAATTTATAGAGAACATTGGCATAAGGTCTTGTACTCAAATGTTGGGCTAATATCATTGGAAAGTTGACCTCACTTGGGTGAATTGATCCTTTTACATCAATAGGGTTTGTACATAAATAAGCTCGTAGGTGAGAATTTAAATATTTATTTCTAGAAGAGATAGTTCTCCATTTCAGTATTGTGAGGAAAGGACTCCCAGCAATTAAAGTTCAATGGATATTTTCTGGTTTTATAGGTTCAATAGATTTTTTGACTCCATGCCCAATGGTGAAGGCTACTAGTCTGCGGGTTCTCAATACATTGCCAGGAAGGCACTGTCCCTTATTGGAGCCAATGTTGTCACTTTTTGCAAAATGTGTTTCCAATTGTCCAAAGAGTAAATGAGCAAAGAATTTGCAGTCATTTTCCAAGCAGCAAAACGACTCAAAGCCTAAATTGGACCCTCTCCATTGGAAATTTCTCTAAACAAGCTTTCAAATGATATGTGGAAGTCCAAAAGTGAAATCCTGGATCAAAATATATGGTCTGCTAAAATTTAAGTATTAAATCCTTAGAAAGGAATATTAGATGTCTGCTATATCGAAGATCACATATCGAAGGTCTAGCCATATCAGCGATCACAACATTAGATCATCAGAGATATCAGTGATCGCATATCAGAGGTCAGGCATACCAGCACATCACAACATCAGAGCATCAAGCATATCGATGCATTGCATATCGAAGGTCCAGAGACATCGGAGATCAGCGATCGGAACATTGGCAATTGAAGAATCATAACTTTTGAACATGTGAACCTTTTTAAATGTTGTGAAGTGGGTGAAGCTAGTTTTTAATCAAATATATTTTATTATTTTAATAAATAACTCCCCACTTATAATAATTAATAATATTTTACTTACCTTATTAACTCATTTACCAGTGTATAGTTTTCAACAGCTAATTCTAGGCAGTGATGCATCCATACTATTTATACCTTAAGATAGATTGCTTCTTCACCTTGTCCTAAGGATGGACCACATTGGTTGGCTCGAAACACCAACCAAATCCTGATTATCTAATTAATTCGAAAGACATCTATCTACATTATGGCTCACAAAATTATTATATATAACAGTGTTAAAGACCATAGAGAATGTTGATAAAGGATCAACAAAGGATCTCATCGCAAAACCAAAGGTGGGTGAGCCCTTTTCTCTCTCCTCTAGCAAGACATGTGGAACAATATAATTGGCTCTGATAAAGACACGTGGTGGCATATGATTGGTTCCGATAAAGCTATAGTGGCATCTGACATCACCAAGATGTGGCAGTATGAAAGGACACGTGGCAAGAATTTTTGGCATTTTGAGGGGGCCTAAGGGGACAAATCTAGGTAACATAAATCACCACTCATGAGGTGCCATGTTGAGTGATGACATCATATCGGATATCGCATATTGGAGGTTGAGGATGTAAGCACTTTATAACATTTGGCACTTGAAAATGTTCTGATGAGGGGGCTCCGATATTGGGGTTGGCACATGGTTGTATGAGCTCAACAAAGCAAGGGTGCAAAGCAGTCAACAATGGGAGAAGGGCCCTCGACAAGATTCTGAAGGCTTAGCACCTTAAGGCTAAGTAGCAGGTCATAGCTCTCTGTCTTATGGGATACAATTTTCAAGGAGAAATGGAAAAGGCCCAAGGGTATTAAAACTCACTGATTAAGTTCCAATAAGGAAAAGATCTGATATAACACTATGGTAATATTACAGGACATATTGGGCTTCAATAGTGTGATGCAGAGAGGTAAGAGATGGATAAGTCAGTAGCTATGATTCTTGAACACCACCAAGGCCACCACAGTTTATCGCTTACAGGTCTAGAAAGTGGGAAGTTCAAGTGATTAAGAGGAAATTGATAAGTAAATTGGTCGAGTAGCTGAAGAAGAACTTCATGGCAAATATGTGGCCAGGTCAGAGGCCATTAGAGGAACGACAGGGGGATATTTCCCCTCAACCATCATTTTATTTTCCCATGTTTTGATATTTTGTAATTTCTGCATTTTAAAGAAGGGAACCAAATCATTTGGAATGATTTGGGCAGCAGACCTTCGCACACCGAGACATCTATTCAATCAAACAGCTGGAGCTCAGCTAAGATATTTTGTAACTGCTTTCAAAGCTCCCCCTCTCCTTATAAAAAGAGGGAAATGTTGACAAAGAATGATTCATACTGTGGATTCTCTGGTAACTAAGTCAAAAAAAAGGGAAGAAACACTTAACAAGGGTTCCAGAATTCTACACCCAAGAGGCTCAAATTATGTGGTTCCACTTTGGTTCAATTTGCTCGTTCCAATTTGCTCGTTCATGAGGTCCTTGGGTTGATACAATTGCTAAATGTAATGTACTAGTGATTTGGACTCCTTCTTCAAGGATTAATGACACAATTGTTTTTATTCGAATCAGAGAAATGCGCAGTATGTTTTCCCATTTGTATATCACTTCATGTATGTCTTATACCACTTCATATATGCATTTTCTCCTTTGAAATTGTGTAATGAAGTTGTTGGTTTCACTCTCATTCATGGTTGTATGTTTGTTGCTAAGTAGTAAAAGTACCTGTGTAACAACAAATTTACTCGTGTTATTTTATAGCCTATAGTACATGTGTAAAAACATATTTACTTATGTTATTTGATAGCCTACAGTACCTTTACGTGCACATATTTACTTATTCTTATCTGGTGACAAATGTATTCATGAGGCATAGAGTTTGAGACCTTAATCCGTGCTCCACTCTTTCTACATTTTTATCTCCTTACTCTTCCACATTTCTCCTAGATATTGTTTCTTAGGATTTTTTGTTTCGACCAGCCCTCTGCATCAATTCCCCTCCTTTCCTTCCTCTTTTTCATCTATACTACAACGAAAATGATAGGATTCCTATTGTTGTGTGTCAGCCACCAGAATCAAGACATTTCTCTTTGATATTAGCCATATTTATCCCCTGAGTATTTAGATCTATGTGTTTTCTTGAGTTTACCTTGATGAAAGACTATTGAAACAAGCCCCTGAATTATATCTTTTCAAACTACGTGACATATGGAGTGTAGCAGAAAGCCTTTAGATAATCCTCAAAAGCATTCCTCTTAGATGCCCTAGGCACTAGTCTCCTATCAACCCAAAGGCTATCTTCGGGAGACTTCGATATCTTCTAAAGCACTTGTGTGATAGGAGAGAGAAAAATCTACAACATACGGGACCAAGGAACATGTGTAAGAGTCGAATCAAGTGAGTGAGTCTATAAACGAAGACACAAATGAGCATATTTTGCGGTTAGAGCGAGAGCTAGAGATAAATCTAAAGTCATAGCTTGTGCTCCTATTGTAGATAATGGTATGCATGTTAAAGATTCTGTAATATGCATAGAATTATGATCCTTATTTCTATGAACTATAATGTCCTAGTGTAATGCATTTGATTTGAGGTGATGAGATTACACAAGTCTGTGTGAATCTGTGTTGTAATGTTGGCTTGAATAATAAAGAATGTGTTGCGGAAATAACTCGTGTTCTATGATTGATAAATTCTTGACCCCTTTAAAACTTTCATTATGTATGTGGAGTTATTTATTTGTTAATATATGAGTGATTTATTTATAATTAGACCTAATTTTGATGAATGAATCCACGATTAAAATAAATACATAATGTGGTGATGGTTTTGGTTTCATGCCACTAATCTTAATCCCTCTTAACATTCTTTGTTTCAGCACGCCTCTAGTGAGACTCTCCTTTCTTCTAAAGGGAGTGAAAATGATGGTGATAAAATAGACTATGATGGTACTTTGTTGGAAACCTTAGATCAAACCTTGGGTCTATAATGTTCCAAAATTCTCACAATCAAATGGTTCTATTGTTAGGACCCTAAAATTACAAGAGGGATCTAGATCATGGTATCTAGATTCTTGGTGGAGGTATTTAGGACTGGTGGCATGAGAATATTGACCATTTTATTCTAAAATGGGCTCAACTGAGACAGAAGAGTTTGGATTGGGTAAAAGAAGATGTTTTGTATGTTAAACCTACTTGTGACCAATACGAAATATTTTGGTGCAAGTTCCTTGAAGAATGACATAATTGGTTTAGGTGGTTGCAAGTCAAACCAGGAGTTGGAAGTCACCCTAGGCTCCATAGAGACTAGTTATCATTTTATTTAACTAAACGTCACTGATTAGACATAGCGCTAAGAAGGGTTGTTGATTTTTGGGTAAACACGATAGTAGAAGGCTATATTATTGAGTTTGCAGCCGAAAAACATTAGTCCTTTTCCAGAAAAGGAGCAACATTTAAGTTCGGGTTGCAAGGAATATTGTTGAAAGAGATCCCACTTTGGATCAAAGTCTTGACGGTTGAAGACAATATGCTACCATTCCAAGAATATTGGATGGCCACTTAAAACCCTCAATGTTAGGGGTTGGATCCAAGGGGAGGAATGTTGGGCAGTTGCAAAACATGAGGGGTTGTTGGGATGGACCATGAAGAGTTGTGTAAGGCATGATATTTCAGAGTGTTGTGAAGGTTGAGGACACTTGATGAGTGGTCAGAAAGGAAGTTGTGGGAAATTAGACATAGAAGAAGGGAAGTATAGAGGATAGGAGAAGCAGTGACAAATTCAACGTCGCGAAGGAATAACACTAATAGTCTAGATTTGCATGGAAAATGAGAGAATGAGGGATATCCTTCTAGAAAAATAGGAGGTGCCAGCAGAAGTGTTGTGGGAAGTTCTATTGGGACTGGTAGACCCCACTCAGAGTTATGAGGATTTCATATGCCTAAGCCATTTATACAAACGATTATGATGCCTGGTGAGCATTCTCTAGTAGATGATGATATGAATTTTGTGATGAGGTGACTATTATTTGAAGATGACTCAATCCCTGCTAGTGGTAGTCCACAACATAGTGTTACAACTCCTCCTCTCCCTGAACTTCCCATAGAAAAATATCAAAACCATGATCATCTGTTTTCTAAATTAAGTAAGACTCTAAAATTCCAGCAAGTATATTCTAGATATAGTAATGGTAGTTCTATTGGAGAAAGTAGTTCTAGTAGTGCTTTTCAGTCAAGTTCAACTAGTTATTCTTAGTCAGGTTCCAAGGGATTTATAATAGTTCAACCTAGGCAAAAAACCATGGCTAGGAATATGGTCAGATCACTTACTCAATACCCAAATTTCTCAGGACAAGGTGGTGAATATGTTGAACAACATTGGTATCTGTGTGAGGCTATTTAGAGTGTTAGATAGACTCCTAATGCTACCAAGCTCATTGAGTTCTAGAATAATTTACGAGATCGGGTGTTGTGGTGGTTTATTAAGTGGATTAATGCAAATATTAATTCCACCATGGATATAGTTAAATGATAATTTCTTCAATAATTTAAGCTACCTTAGTCTAATCAGCAAGGCTTGGCCAAAATGTTGGATATCCGATAAAGGGAGGGAGAATAGGCTTGGTAGTGTATGTAGAGATTCAAAGATGCTATCAGTATACTATCATATCCCATTGATCCCCATCACCAGAGAGATTGTTTCATTAAGTATTTGTTACCAATGAATAGGATTCCACTCTCGCAACAGAAGATCAATATGCTATAGGATTCTTTAGAGCAGGTGATGTAGATTAAAGTAATGGCGGGATGCCCTCAAGACTGTAAAATGGGCACTTCTTCTATTGACCATGCTATTATGTGACTTTATAATCAAATTGCCAACATCAATGAGAAATTGAAGGATCTTAGTCCTACAAGACCCATGAGACCTCAAGTTTAGTGCATGCATCACCAATTTGAAGGCATCATGTCATGGAATTCCCATGGCTTAGGGGTTTGACACTATCTAACATGCAGATGGGACCTCCTTCCCTGCCATGACATAGTATCGATGCTATGCAAATTTCTTCGGAAACACCTTTCCAAGGACTGACTCAATATCAAGCATTCCCACCTCATCAAGGTATGTCTATGAATGCGTTTTGTGAAATTTGTAGGTATTTTAGCCATTCGCCTTGTATATGTCCCATTTTAAAAAAGCATTCCAATGTGCCCAACAACATATTTTGTGAATTTTGTAGGTCGCCAAAACATCATACTATTAAATACAACCTTTAGATGCATTTAGTCGATCACTGGACCACACAGATTTTTGAGTCAATAAAACTCTTCAAGGACGAGAAGGGGGAGCTTCAAGGGAAAGAAGGACAGGGGGATAGTGTTATCGAGAAAACTAGTGTCCATTTAGAGCTTATAGTCCCAATAAGACGGGTAGCTGTCTTAGAAACAAAAAAACTGAAGTCACTTGTGTTTTCCTTTATGAGAGATAGATGAGAGAGAAGCAAAGAGTACCAACCTCAGTCTTCCGCTTTGCTCCTTGCTTTTTTCCTCCCTCCTTTGACAGAACTTCGCCACTCCTTCCTTACTTGTCCCACTTCAAAGAACACCTGTAGAGTCAAAGTAGCATAATACCATCAAAGCATAGAGATATATAACCATAAATAATATAGGATCAAATGTATATTAACCATACAAATGCATATATCAATACAAGATTCAGAGATATACAAGAATATGGAGGAAAACTCCAATAGCTTTATTGATAGAAGTAGTAGAAGAGAGGATTACAACCCATTGGTCTGACCCAATGCCATCCTCCCAGCATGAAAGCCCTCCTCAACTCATGAAAAGCTTAGATCACCCAATAATACAGTGTTGCACAGAGAAACCAATAGCACTTCCTTACAAAATACAAAATTCTAGCCCCCTGGATCTCTAGGATGAGAGATCCATATATAGATGTTTGTACATGGGTGAGTCAGCTTTTGGGATTTTGATTAGTGTCATCTCTCTAATACTTCCTGGTTTCACTTGGATATTTCATGATCTCTTACTCTTCCCTGGGTGAATTCAGAGAGGCAAGTGTCAAATGGGTAGTTTCTAGAAGATTCTCAGGGTTTCCACCTAGCCAACTGCCTCAGCCATTTGTCTGCTCTTGCTCATCGCACCCTATAGAAGGGATTTTTAGTATGCATCACACTTTTTGCATGTGGCAGGTGAGATGCATCGCACCCTTAGCATTGAGCAGTCTGTATGGCCCAGTTTTAACCAGTTATGAGTAGTTTTTCATGGAGAACTTCTGGGAGATGATATAATCAGTTGATCTTGTTCCTTTAGGGCATGAAACAACACTTTTAGTGACATAGATCCCTAGGTTTATGGACATATGATATTGGGGTTGCAACACCCAAATATGTCTATAACAGTTGCCCTCTAAAGCATGAGGTCGTAAATCTTTTGATGTCAGGTGAAATGCTTTATCATGAGGATCTGAGGTTTTTCGATCTGGAAGGTGACCTATAATAAGATACAATACAATACATTATCTTCCTAATATTTTCATGATCTAGCTAAGGCGGGCATTCCCATGCTTAGCTTTATAAATTCATTTTCATGTACATAGGACAAACAACCGTCTGTGTGGCAGACTGATGATTCTAGTAGAGCCATCATCCTCCGGCTTGGATGATTATCTGTGCAGCAATGATGTACATTTGATGACTTTATTTTCCTGAATATATCGCAGCTCGGATGGATGAAACTAGATCTGGGGTCTTCAAAACGCATTCAATCTTCACCCGAGGTACAAGTCGATCCATGTGAAAAGATGTTCTGGTGTTGAACATGGAAAGACATCGCTTGATTACCAACCAATGATGTGAGCTGTTAACAGGCACGAGAGGAATCACTGATAATGATAATGACCCTCAAGGTACTACAGTGCAATTCACGTGGTGTGAATACATGAGTCGATGTTGAACACCATGCAAAATCTTTCAGTCGAAGGCCATTAATGTAAACTTGTCGCCGGAAGTGAGAAACTTTCCATTAAGGCATGCAAGCTTTAAAGTACTGAAAGGGTTGTTCCTAGGTCGACTTCTTGGATGATGAGCTGACATCGACAAGAAGTGACCCGTCGTAGGAGGGCCTTAATGAATCCCACATCTACGACATGAAATGGGGCAAATGATTTTGTGGAGGTGAAAATGATCTGATGATACAAGGTTTAGGGTGGCGGTCATGAAAGAATGAAGCGTGAAGGTATTGCAGCGGATGAGACATAAGCCAGGTTGGTGAATTCTCTGAGCGAATTCTCTTAAACATATCGGCGACACTGAAATGGATTGGTAGCATTAACCCCAAAAATGGATGGTACAAAGGACCAATGGTGATATGATCGGTGAACAGAATAACCCAATCTGACTCAATCATGGTGATGGAGTGAAAGTGTCATGTTCAAGAGCGACCTGCTACCAATAAAGTTTCTTTAAGTTTTCTTCCCAATTTTTCCCCAGTCATTGCTGACCAGTACCTCTTTATTTTTGTCAAGCTTGAGGAGGATAACATATGCTTGTTCTATAATTTTCCCTTCAGGCAAACCCGTCACTATGTTTTAACGACCCTAGCGATAGTGAGGCTCGCTCTTGTCTACATGAACAAGTTTCTCACTATTGTTTTAACGAGTTTAACGACAAAAATAACTTGGTTCTTTTCAATTTTAGAGAGTCTAAAAAGAGACGGAAAGGAAACTCCAGTAGTCATTTTTCGTAATATAATCCCTTAAGTCCTAAAAAATATAAATCAATGCGAAAGGGATGAATTTTCAGTAGTTTTAATGAGCCGAACAAGACAAACGCTCGATCTTTTTGTGTAATAGTCCCTCAGGTCCAAAAAGATTAAAATCTAGAGGAGGGATGGCACTTCCAATCACTTCAACAAGCTGGAGAGGCCAATTTCTCAGCAATCTTTTCATATTTTTCGAGTCAGATGAAAAGAGCTTAAAGTAGACTCGTTTTCTAAGGAACGAGTGATGTTTTCAAATAGCAGCTAGTTCTAGGTAAGGTTTGGAACTTTTCAATAACGGCAGTGTAAAGAAGGTGGCTAATAGGATCACTCGTCTAAGTTGTTCCTCAAAATGGGTAAATAATCAAATGGAGGCTTATGATCGGCTAGAAAAGAGTGGAAGTGATGATAAGAACACGAACAAGGCTCAAAAGCTGATAATTATGCAATCGCAATGGTTATTTACTGAAGCTGGGTTCATTTTTTAACGAGCTTAAAATTTGGTGGAACATATGCTCATTGCTAGGTTTATTTTTTAACGAGCTTAAACTTTGTATAAAACTGCTCATGATAATGGTTAGAGATGTTTGATTCATCATTAACACTATGTTCTCTTGATGATCGTACTACCTATTCAATTGCTCCATCAAACTGTTTAGAAATGAGAATACATGCTTGAAAAATGAGTTAAAAAAAGTAATACCTTACTTGAATTACGTGAAAAGTAACTTAAAAGTAGTTTTCACCCCTCATTTTACCATTTCATTTGAATTTGGGATTGTTGGAGCTTTGGAGGTGCTTTTCCCCCTCGATTTTCATTAGCTGATTAAGGGAGATTCTGTGGATGATTTTTGACGCCGTCTGGACCAGGTAGGAGCTAAACCTAAGCTCTTTAATTGCATTCTTTCCTTTCTAAATTTTGAGCATGTTTTCCTACTTTTCTGAGCCTCTAGGGTTTGATCAATTCGTTCTCTCCCCATAGCACCTAGTATACATTGGAAGGTGTGATGCATACTAGGTTGGCCATTGGCCAGTCAGTATGCATCCCACCCAGTACACAGCTAGGGTGCGATGGGCACAAGGTGGAAAGTTTTTGCACTAGTTTTTCATGGAAATTTTGCCTATTTTTTTCCAAATCAGGATCCTAATTCTTCTCTTGTTTGTTCTTCAGAGATTCATTGGAGCAATATGGTCATTACATGGTGTGAACATGAGCATGAAGTAGAGGACATGGTTGCCTTACATGATCCAGGTACGGTAACTACATTGCGGAACTATGGCTTGCTCAAGTTCTTCCGCATATCTAGCATGAGGCAACAAATCAACTTGTTGCAATATTTCCTCGATGCATGGGATCCTACCAACCAAGTGTTCTAGATTAGAGGCAAATGCATCCCTTTGACTATTGAGGACATCTACTTTTTGATCGGTTTAACAAGGTGTGGCACCCCTCTCTCATTATCAGGTTCTGCCCGTGGGGGCGAATCCATGAGGGATTATATTCACTAATACTGTAGAGATGGATCTTAGCCAAGCAGGGATGGCAAGATTAGTTTCAGAGATGTCACTGACCGGTCCTTGAGGACTATCTTATTCACCTTTACTAGATTGGCTGGTAGCGTGGCCCTTCACTTGGCCAACAGGTCCTATATGCAGTGTGCCTTGGAATGCCTTGAGCCAAAGGTATTCAACTAGTGTGATGCAGTACTTCTGGTGATAAAAGAACAGCTTACCAAGGTGAAAAACGGAAGATCTAAGAACTTTGGTTATGGTTCTATTTTGACCGCTTTTTCCTTGGAGAAGATCCCACTGATGCAGCCACAGTACATTTCACTTGGCCTGCCACCACCGACTGGGCCACAGATGCAAAGATGGGTTGATCTTATGGCCGGACATGCTAGTCAATCACAGGTTTCATTCTCTCATTCCTTCTTCGATTGGTTCAACTGTCAGCAGATGGTTTATGCTGAGTATCCATATGCCAGGATGGATTTCCAGGGTGACCCAGATTTGGTGTTGCCGGCTGGCGAGAAATGGGATGTCATAGGTAAAAATATCTGACCATATCTCTGTTTATTGCTTTTATAGTGTTCTTGTGCTTTTTCCTTTTATATTATCAAGACTAATCAAAACTTGTGTGCGTGCAGATATCGGACCAATGCGACCAACAATGCGCCCGAGAGTAGCAGCTATCGTTCCAGCGGGAGAGGCTGTAGGGAGGGTTGTCCTTCATTATCTGGACGAATCTGAGACCCTTGCAGTATTGCAGGACTAGATCGAGGGTCTCACCCTTGGTATTCAGGACATGAGGACCGACGAGTTGCCCCTGAGAGTATAGTGCCATACCACTGGCATGTCGAGTCGATGGACTAGGCTCTTATGTATGATTGCACAGGCGGTGACTTGTTATCACTAGCACCATTAGTCTAGGGCGCCCCCTTGCATTTTTTAGTTTTTGGAACATATGACCGATTTTGTCCTAGACACAGAACACTATGTACAAACTATAAATAGTTATATATATTTTTGATTTTCGGAGCTTTAGTTTGGTTAAGTTATATGATCCTGATGCAAATATTGATGAAATGCTTTTCTTTTATACATGTTGCAAATGTCTATCTAACACATAATTTGCTAATGAATCAGTTAATGTATTTAAGTTTCTGGAAATGTGTTAATATTGAATAGAATCAAACTGCCTTTCCAAAATCTTGACCCTTAGGAACATACGATAGATAGCTAGATTCCGAACGGAATAGATGTCGGTAAGCTTAGAATGACAAGTTGTGAGTCTAACCTAACGACAAGTCGGCGTATGCCATCAGTGATGGCATCAGAGAGGAGCTCTATCAATGCACTGTATTCAGCGATGTTGTTCATTGACCGACCAATACACACCCCTCTAAAACTCACTAACTCGCCACTTGGATCAAAGATGGCCTAGGCTGCAGAACATAGATTCTGCATACTATGACTCGCTCCGTCGAGGTATTCAACAAATGATTCCAATAGGTTCGACATCTACAAAAAATGCAAAAGTGGATTACCTAACCAAAATGATCACTCTTAATGAAAACAAAAATGCAACAAAAGCATATGAAGAGGTTACTACGCTTAGTCAAGCATAGTAACGCTTAAGGTACAACCCGTTTCGGGGTTGCGACAGTGGAATCCCATTGTAATCTACTAGCTCGTATGCTCCTTTTGCTAATACATGCTTCACAATATAGGGACCCATCCACAAAGACTGGAACTTACTTGCTCCCAATTTATCGGATTCCTGATTCTAAAGTAAGACTAGGTCACCTTTTGAGAAGACATGGGGTTTGACATTCTTGTCAAATTGCACCTTGAATCGTTTCTTATGTGCTTCGTTAGCCAAGGTGGTGTCATGATGGATTTCATCTAGTTGGATTAATTCCAAGAAATGAGCCTCTTCCTCTGAAGTTCTGGGGAGAAGGTCGACTGCGAGCTTAAGAGATGAAATTTCACACTGAACTGGTAAGACTGCTTCCAGGCCATACACCAGCTGAAAGGGAGTCACATTTCTCACCGATGTCCGATATGCCCATAGTGCCGAGTACAGGATTAGGTGCCAACTCCATTTATGGACACCAATCATCCTTTGCAGCATGCGCTTCAGGACTTTGTTGATTGCTTCAACTTGCTCGTTAGCTTGCGGACAATACAGAGTAGAGCTGTCATGGGACAGTCCTAATTTGGCAGCAAATTCAACCATCATGTGATTGCAAAAATGCGATCCATGATCTGTGACTATAGCTTGTGGAACACCAAATCTGGAGACTACATGATTGAAAAAGAAAATAGCAGCCGTTTCGCCCTCGTTGTTTAATGTAGTCATCGCCTCGGCCCATTTCGTAAAATAGTCAACTGCGACTATGATATACCCATCCCCCCCGGCCAAGATGGGGTTACATGTCATGAAATATTTGCCCCATTTAGCGAATGGCCCAATAGCAACTACTAGATGCAGATGTGTGGGTGGTATTCTGGTTTTGCAATCAAAGATTTGACAAGCAGGGCAACTTCTGTCAACAGTTATGCAATATTTGAACATTGTTGGCCAGAAGTAGCCTGCCCATAAGATCTTTTGTGCCATAGTGTAACTGGATTGATGCCTCCTACATGTGATTGAATAACAATCGTTCAGGACTTTTCCGGCCTCCTCATGGGTGAGGCACCTTCGCAGAACTGTATCAATACCACGATGGTAAAGTGTATCACTGATGATCATGTAGTCTTTTGCTTGGTATCGAGTACTTCGTTGTTCTAAGTGAGAGGCATTAGGCCTGTATGTTTGGGTTTGGAGATAGATGATTATATATTCTTACCACGGATCGCTTGAAGATATCAAAAACAAATATTCATCCATGATTGTTACTTTGGATGTTGAATCGTTGGACGACAATGGGAAGTCGCATAGTAACTTCGTGAAAACTAGAGATTTCACGAAGATAGATCTATGCAGTGTATATTTTTCCTCAGTGAATTAGTAGATAATGAAGAGTGATAGAACTGTACATTTTTCAAGTTTGTTTACGCACACTCTTATCGTTCCCTGCTTTTTCATCACAAGAACAATGTTCGATACCCAATCAGTTAGAGGAACCAAGTAAATGAAACCAGCATGGAGAATTTTTTGCACTTCCACCTTGATGGCAGCGGCTTTCTTTGGGTGCACATGTCGAAGCCATTGTCGTACCGGTTTGACATATGGATGCATCTTAATTTCATGTTCAACTATGCTCAAGTCAATGCCTGGCATTTCTTCATATGACCATGCAAAGACATCTCTGAACTCGTGAAAGAGAGCGTAATATACTTCCAGTTCTGAAGAAGAACAAGATTTGTCGACATGAATATTCTCTACAACATCTGGTTTGATCGAGATATTTATGGTGATAGTTTCTTCAATATTGGACAGATTTCGCTCAGAATCCACCGTATTTATAGTATTTGATAGAAAATCAAAGACTAAGGGATGATTAAGGTCACTGGAACAAGCTTCGTTGTAATCCAGAAGATGGGAACGATGGTGGTAATCTTCCCATGGTGCCTCTCCTATCATCATTGACTGAACAATTCCTTCATCTGTAGAGTGTACATATGACCAAGGATCTGAAGAGGTACCATATTCCTTAGACCTATCTACCCAAGCACTCGATGAGCATTGATTTGGGTTTGCCGCCCAGGCCGAGAACATTGATTGCTACAATATTTCTATGAGGCTTCGAGGCAATACCTGGTGATGATCCATGTTAACATCATGTTCGTAGTTCCTCTGAAAAGAAGATACCATATTGCAGGTTCCCATCATGGCCACTTCCACCAAATTGTTTGGAGGCAGTAGGGAAAAAGTACCCATCAATGTAGGGTCTTTTAGTAGGCCTACTCTGATATTTTGAAGTGATTGAGAGCTTTCGTGGATCATCGAGATGCTTCCCATTGTTTAGTCAATTTAGTATGTCCTAAATTGCTACATTAATTATCAATCCGGGAGTCATAAACTGATGAAGTGTGGTGCACTATATGTGCAAGACAACCTCTTTCTTACTATTTATTATTTTCAATTTTATTTTGTTTTGGGGTTTTGTTTTTGTTTGTCTCCTAATGCAAATGGAAATCCTATTCCTAAATTTTAAGAATACTTTAGAAGGCAAGTATGGATATAGATTTAAGACAAGGTTTTATGTCCCTTATGATAACTTCCAGAGCTTAGCACTTCAAAGGATCTCAAAACATACTAATGATAAAATTAGTACTTGAATAGGAATGTAAATGTGCAGCTATTCAAATCAAACAAATGATGAAATATTGATCATGAAATCACTTTCTCTGCTGCTCATCTAAATACAAAAATAAAAGTTAAACTATTGCACTCAAACAAATCAAAAATTGTAGACTAATGAAAGTAAGACCAATTGACTTCACTTATAATCTAATAGCTTGCCAAGTAGCTTTTCGTTGTTAAGCCATGGCTCCGGAGATAACGTCAAATAACATGAAGAATTGATATCTAATTACCTACCTACAAATGAAAGTAAAATCAAGTCAGTTCACTTATAATGCGATAGCTCGCCAAGTAGATTTTCGGGGTTAATCCATGGCTCTGGAGATAATGTCAGATAACATGAAGAACATGATATCTAATTGTAGAAAGGAAAGTAAAATCAAATCACTTCACTCATAATCCGATAGCTAGCCAAGTAGCTTTTCAGGGTTAAGCCATGGCTCTGGAGATAATGTCAAATGACATGAAGAACCTGATATCTAATTGCAGAAACGAAAGTAAATTAAAATCACTTCACTCATAATCTGATAGCTCGCCAAGTAGCTTTTTGGGGTTAAGCCATGGCTCTGGAGATAAATTCAAATGACACGAAGAATTTGATATCTAAACTAGCTAACAACAACAAATAAATAAGACTGAAATCAAAGCATAACTGAAATTGAAAAGCTAAAAAAACAAAGTCAGTAGAGAGGCCAATCTCATGTCACTATTTGATGCAAAAATTATATGAAAATGCTCGAGCATAACCTATCCTGAAACACACTGATCAATGTTAGCAAAAATATACAATGCTGGAAAATCATGTACAGGAATGAAAAATTAACACCATAAATGAATTATGAAATATATACAGGTGAACAAGCTATGAAATATTTATAATGGAAATAAGAAAACGATACATGAAGACTTTACAGAAATAAAGAAACAAAACCTCAGCTAGCAGGGTCCCTCTTCACAGCCTTGGTTAATACGCTGTCAATCTGAAATTATGCTCAAATAGTCATAAGAAACAGAGTCTTTATATTGGAAAACAGAGGAAATGTCTTCTCGTTACAACAGCAGAACTAATGCTACAACAAAAGCATAAAAATAACAACAAAACTATCCAGACTAGCTACATGCGTTTGCAAATGCATTATTTATAGAGGAAATTACATAACTACTTTTCTGTGAGAAACCTTCAGCAGACGACACGTAAAAAGACAGAACCCATGAGATTAGCGTCTTGGTTTCCATGACCATTCAATCTACAAAAGGTGGATGTTGGATTTGCGTCGTGGAGACAGTCTACAGCTGTCAAAATGGATCCACGGATCTATGAACGGTCTCGGACCTTTCACGTGCTAAAAACAGAGACCTGTTTGTTGTAGGACTCCTTGTTTGACCGCCATTTGACCAAGGATTTCTTACGAATTTCACTGAACAAATAGAACCTGGTCTATGTCCAGATCATTCCTGAACTACCCACGTGCCTCGTTTTACTTGTCGACACCTGTAGCCTATAGATCAATAAAAATAGTTGCAGAATCACGAGTCAACTACAGAAAGTGGCTGCATTCCACAGTTGATGAGTAAAATCTAAGTCCAATAGCAAACACAAAAATATAGTTAGAAAACCACTTAAATGCACTCTTTGAATCCATATGTAATGATTTTGATAGCTTATGAGGCACTAGTTTGGGAAAAAGGTCTAGGAAAGTATGTAGAGGAGAGGTAGTTTTAGGATGCAACATACCCCCACTATGAAGGTGTTGCATGTCCTCATGCAACCAAAACTGTGACCATCCTCACTTCAGTTCATTTGTTCTGAGACCTCTGCTAATATATCCAGCCTTCTTTTCTTCTTCCTTGGTACCATTGTTATCCTAGGCTTCCTCATTAGACACCTGTATTTGAGGTTGATAAGAGCTCTGCTCAACCTCCTACTCTTTTTCTTCAATTTCCTATTTTTCATCTGGCACAACCCAAGATGCAACATGGTGTTGTCATGGATAATTTTATCCAACCTGCTATGTTCTTTCAATGTTTCATTTTCTCTTTTTATGTGTCTATTCAGGACTTCCAGTTCAAAAACTTCCTGTTTTATTGATTGGATTAAAACTTCCTAGGCTGTATTAGGCTGAGTAGATGAAGTGCCTTGGTCTGTTGCAGTATTGTCCAATGATTCAATAAAATCATACATTTCTTGCTAGGTTGGATCTATTTTAGGTGTATCCTTTCTTGGACTGATCCCAAAATCTAGTTGAGAAGGACTGATCTCGAAATCTGGTTGAGAAAAAGGAGAATGTTGTGGGCTATGGTCATGAAGGATTGCTAGAGACTATTCTAGTGTTTCTCCTCCTAATTCTATGAATTAGGCCCCTTTAGTTTGCACTTTCTTCAATTTACTTTTAAGTCTGGAGCTCCTCCTTAGATTCTGTGAGCTGGTATCTTCTTTCTCTACACTTTGTTTTTCTTTCCCTTTTCCCTTTGTTGTAGCTGAATTTTCCTTAAGGTAGATTAGTCTTTCAGAAAGTATTTGATCCTCTTCTAAGGAAGATTCTAGGGTTTGATAGATAGCTTCAATATTTCGTTTCCCCTTTAGTTTCACTTGATTCCTAACCCCAATTCTTTCTTTCCTACTTTCAAACAGCTTTTCTTCCTTACTAGTTTCTTTAGCTATGTTAGTAGGAGTATCCTGAATGTTCACACTAGTTTTCCTTCTCCTAGTTTTCCTTGCTAAGCTACCTTCAAGTGTTTCAGGTGGGTCCTAAAAGAAGATTCTAATCAAGAACTGTTCCCAAGTGTCCTTTATTTCCTTCAATTGTTTTTCAATCAGAATTTTAACAAGGATGTGATGGTAAAGATGAGGCTCTACGTCATCCAAATTCTTTTGTACAGTTGTGGACATCTTTTTCAGGCTACTCAATACGAAATAAGGAAAACTGATGGTTTTATTTTCCAGAAAATTCATTAGTAACCTGATGTGGTACATGTACATGGACCCAAACCGTCCTTCACATGTAATAAACTTTTGGATTATCAATAATAAACTAGTCCACTTTTCCTCTAGAGCAGAAACAGGGATTCCACTTTTGAAAACGGTTATATCCATACCTGGGTTATGCAAAATAATCCTCTAGGACCCGTTACTGGGAATAGTGTCCACTCAGATGCTGCTATTCCCACTAAGATGGGTGGCTATCTTAGAAACAAACAAGTAAAGTCTACTTTTGTTTTCTCTTATGAAAATAGACAAGAGGAGAACCAAGAAGACCAACTTTAGTCTTGCGCTTGATTTCCTCTCCTTCTTGATAGAGCTTCGCCGTTTCTTCTTCATCTACCCAGCTTCAAAAAGAACCTGTCGAATCACAGCAACATACTACTATCGAAGAAACAATGACCTATATTCATAAATGACACAAGACCAGATGTGTGTTAACCATATAAATGCATATATAAACAAGTACACGAGAATATGGAAGAAAACAAGAATAGCTTTATTAAGATGAAAAGTAGCAAGAGGATTACAACCATATGTTCTGACCCAGCATCATCCTCCAGATAGGAAGCCCTTCTTCACCTCAAGAAAAGATTAGATCACCCAACACTATGAATGTACACCAGAAAACCAACAACACTTCTCTATAAGATACAAAATTCCAGCCTTTGGATCTCTGTGATGAGGGATCCATATATAGATGATTACAGAGAGGTGAGTCATCTTCTGCGATCTTGATTAGTGTCCTCTCTCTGATACTTCCTGCTTCCACTTGGAGAATGATGATCTCTTATTCATCCCTGGTCGAAAACAGAGAGGCAAATGTCAGAGGGGAAGCTTCTGGAAGACTCCATGATCTTCCACCTCGCATTTTGTCCTTGCCATTTGTCCATTCCTGACCATCGCACCCTACAGAGGAACAATTCAGTATGCATCACCCTTGTACACTGGGAAGGTGATATGCATCACACCCTCTACACTGAGCTTTCAGTATGGTCTAGTTTTGACCATTTATGAGCAGTTTTCAGTGGAGAACTTTTGGGAGATGATGTAATCAGCTGACCTTGTTCCTTTAGGTAGTGAAGCAACACTTTTAGGGACTTAGGAGCCCTCAGTTTATGGACATTTATGATTGGGGTTGAAGTGCCCAAAAATGTCTATAACAGTTGCCCCCTAAAGTATGAGGTCGTTAATCTTTCTGATGTCGGATGAAATGATTTACTATGAGGATCTGAAGTTTTTCCAAGCTGGGAGGCGACCTGTAATAAGATACAATACAATACATTATTTTGACAACATTTATTTACATGATCTAGTTGAGGCGGGCATTCCCATGCTCAGCTTTATAAATTCATTTTCATATACATACAACAGACAACCGTCTGTGTGACAGACTGATGATATGGACACATCATCCTTTGATTTGGATGATCATTTGTTCGGAAACGATGTACACTTGATGTTTTTATATTCCTGAATATATCACAGCGCGGATGGATGAAACTAGATCCGGGGTCTTCAAAACTCGTTCAATCTTCACTCGGAGTACAAGTTGATCCATGTGAAAAGTGTTCTGGAGTCGAACATGGAAAGACATCGCCTGATTACCAGCCAATGATGTAAGTTGTTAACAGGAGTGAGAGGAATCACCAATAATGACAATGACCCTCAAGGTACTAGAGTACAATTCACGTGGTGTGAAAAAGGACTTGGCATCGAACACCATGTAAAATCTCTCGGTCGAAGGCCATTGATGTAAACCTGTCACCGAAAGAGAGAAACTTGCCATTGAGGCATGCAAGCTTCAAAGTACTGAAAGGGTTGTTCCTAAGTCAACTTCTTGGATAATGAGCTGATGTCGACAAGAAGCGACCCATCAAAGTAGGGCCTTAATGAATCCCACATCAATGACATGGAATGAAGCAAATGATTTTGGAGGTGAAAAACAATCTGACGATACATGGTTCAGGGTGGCAGTCATGAAGGAATGAAGCATAAATGTATTGTAGTGGGTGAGACACAGGTGAATTGTCTGAATGACTTCTCTTGAACATATCGGCGACACTGACTATGGATTGGTAGTGTTAACCCCAAAGATGGATGGTGTGATGGACCAATGGTGATGACCAGTGAATAGAACACCCGGCATGGATGCAGAAGGAAAGTGTAATGTTTAAGAGCGACTTGCTACCAATAAAGTTTCTTCAAGTTTTCTTCCCAGTTTTCCCCAGTCATTGCTAACCAGTACCTCTTTATTTTTGTCAAGCTTGATGAGAATAACATATGCTTGTTCTATAATCCACCCTTCGGGCGAACCTGTCGCTATACTTTAGCAAACCTAGCGACAGTGAAACTTGTTCTCATCCATTTGGATGAGTTTGTCGCTATTCAGTTTTAACAAGTTTAACGACAAATCTAACTCGGTCTCTTTCAATTTTAGAGATTCTGAAAGAAACGGAAAGGAGACTCCAATGATTCTTTTTCGTCATATAATCCCTTAAGTCTGAAAAAGCGTAAAATAATACAAAAGGGATGAATTTTCGATAGTTTTAACGAGCCAAACAAGACAAGCGCTCAATATTTTTGTGTAATAATCCCTCAGGTCCAAAAATATTAAAATTTAGAGGAGCGATAGCACTTCCGATGACTTTAACGAGCCGGAGAGGCCAATCGCTCGGCAATCTTTTCATATTTTACGAGTCAGGTGAAAAGAGCTTAAAGAAGACTCATTTTCAAGGAGCGAGTGATGGTTTTGGGTAGCAGTTGATTCCAGGTAAGATTTGGAATTTTCCAATCATGGCAGTGTCACAAGGATGGCTAAGAGAATCACTCTTTGCAGATGTTCCTTGAAGGGGTAAACAATCATATGGGGGTGAATAATCAGCTAAAAAAAGAGTGCAGGTGATGGCGAGAACACGACCAAGGCTCAAAAGCTGGCGATAAGGCATTCACAATGGTTATTTACCGGTTCATTTTTTAATGAGCTTAAACGCTGGGGGAAACATTTTCTCATGACTTATGTTTATTTTTTAACGAGCTTGAACTATGTGTTAAAACTGCTTGTGGAGGGTTTATTTTTTAACGAGCTTGAACCCTGTGGTAACATTGCTCGCCAGTCGTATGATAAGAATGTCTCATTCAAGATGCTATTTTGAAGTGGCCTACATCTCTCAAGCTTTGCCACGGATCCTTTCTTTATGCAAGTTAGGAAACGACTAGCCTTATGGGTTTAAAGGGTTAGAGGTCCTACAAATTTAAAAAATAAATAGCCACTCTTCGCTTGCATGCCAAAAGGTTTGCATGCCCCCAGGTATAGCGAAACATTTCTAGGTTACCAAGAAATTTCCATCCGCATAGTAGATAAAATGCTTCCTTGGCGATGTCTATCGAAACAGACAAAGGTGAGTGGTGCAGATGCATTCCACTCACATAACTTTAACGAAGATATCTTATTCCAGCCAGATCCCATTTTCTTGTGAGGACGGGTTTGTCAGACTATTCATATATCCCTCGCGGAAACCCACTCTATACCCAAGGTTTCCCTATCGAAACAGACCAGGGTGCATGGCCCCTGGGTTTCATTCACATCTTCCTGAATTACTCGCGCTCATCAGGTGGACGGGCTAGAGATCGATGAGACATTCCTTGCATGAAAAGACCATTTAGGGGTGGCATTTGACTATTTGCGATGTGTGAGCTGGGGAATGACATTTCGTCTACGAGCTTGACCATTCTGCCTTCGTGTGGAAAACACATTACTCTAAAGAGTGAGGAGACGATGGCTCCCATGCAATAAATATAGTCGCGTCCAAGGAGTAGATTATAATCCAAGGGTCCTTGAACTACCATCACGTTCATGTGAATGGTTTTCCTTCTCAAAGTAATGGGCACATTTGGAAGGATCCCTAAAGGTTGACTGGTTCCTTTGTCGAAGCCTGTCAGATTTCTCATTGCAGGCAAAAGCGATGGCGAACCAAGCACTTTCCAAGCAGTTGAGGAAAGGATACTCACAAAATCCCCTTCATCGATGATGGTACCAACCATGACCATTCTGTAAGCTTGTACAATGATTCTGAATGGTACAATAGCTGGTAAACGGGGTCTGCCTAGTAGATTCCAGTCGAAGGAAACAACTAGGCTGCTTGGTGATGGGATTGAATAGACGACCGGATATGACTCTGATGAACTTCCTTCCTACGATAAAGGAACGGGAGGACTGCCCCCAAGTTCATCGGAGTCTGTTTTGATGAAAATAATTTGAACGGTGTCATTCTCTTTCTCTTCAGTGACGGTATCATTCGAAGATGAACACCCTGAAGGAAAGACCGGGTCAACTACCGTACCAACCTTTTGACTTTCGTCTAGTATGGATTCAGAGGGCTCATTTTCAATGATAGATGCTTCGGCTGACCACAATGATGGGCCAATCGGATTTTCAACCGGTGGAGGACTTGGCAAGAGTATTTTTATATCCAGGAGGAAGTCATAGGGGTGAAACCAGACGATCATCCAAAACTCTTTTAGCCTCATCAAGGAAGGAACAATGATGGACGGCGTGATTACCTTCACACAATTTACAAGGAAATTTGGGATTCCTTTTCTATCCCTGTGCTTCACTTTCACTGGTTGATGGTGTGCATTCAACATGATCGTCAAAGGTTGACGCCACCAGATTGTGCAAACGAGGAGACCAGTCCCTTAATATCCAAGGGATGCAGGGATAATCTCAGTGATAGTGGTCTCCATTGTAAATGACACAAGGAGATTTAGGTTTTGATGGTGCGGTGTGAGGATTTTCGCTAGATAACGCTTGGTTGCCCCCTTTCGATTTTGGTTCCTTTTTCTTCTTTTCCTTTTTCTCTTTCTGCTTCTTCTTCTTCTCAGTTACTTGATTTTTAGCTTTATTGGATTGATCAAGCGAAGAGGAAGGAGTAGAGGGAGAATCAGACGAAGTATAAGGTTGGGAGGCGACTCTAGTGTCGTCTAGTTGTTGATTCGACTATTCAGGAATTACGGGATTCTGAATGACAGAGGTAGAGAAGAGCCAGATAGGAAAACCAATTGCCAACCTTGGAAGTGACAAAGTGCCCATATGGGGTGCACCAACATCTCCCCAAGAGGAGAAGGGACTAGGATTTCCTCCAAGGGGAAATCCTTGGTTGGTAGACTCCATTTTCTCAACCTAAAGACCAATGGGGAAATTTGTAACATTATTCTGGTTAAAATAAATTTTAGACGCTTTGACACAACTTGTTTTTCAATTTTAAAGAGTCGAGAAAAAACAAAAGATGACTCTAGTCGCCTTCAATTTTTATTGAGCTTGAAGAGACAAGTGCTCAGAGGACCTTTTCCTTTATGGAGTTTGAAAAGGAGCAAAATGGACTTCTTTGGAGATCTAGGCAGAGAGGATTACCAAACCAATCATAAAACTGTAGAATAATTTTTACGCTATGGTAGTCAATCTTCCCGAATGTTGTGTCCAATGCATTGCGATCGATAGGGCGGCAGACACGACTTCCTAAGGATAAAGGATGCAGCCTATTGTGGTCTCCCAATATATACTCGAAGGTACGTGGGAGCACAAGTCCGTACTGGCACTTGCCATCTCAGAGTGGAGGAATCACCCAACCAACACTAAAAACAATAGTTACCAGGTTTTACGATGCCAGAATACGTCTCTAGCCTAGACCTCTAGATGTTGTGCGTTAAGTTCCAAAGCGTTGTTAGATTCATTAAATTTATTTTAATTTGATCTTGCTTAACAATTTGCTTTTCAGGTTCACCATGTGATGTGTATATAATTCCTAAAATGCAGTCTAAGATGATAAACAAACGTTTACTCTTCTTTCAGCAATGAAAATCCTAGCTACTAAGGAAAGAAAGTTAAGAATCTTTCTGCAAAGAGCACAGAGCACACGCTAAATGCACAGTCCTAAATCAAACCAAGCAATCAAAATGCAAATGCACATGCATGTATTTGTTTTTCAGTCGTCTTAATGTATGAATGATGATAAGAAAGCTATGTACAAAACTAAATTACTTTTAAAGTGACAGTACTCAACAAAATTCTTTTTCAAAATGAAGTGAAGGTAGGAGAGACACTTTGCGATTTTGAAATGAAAATT
>APFE030551293.1:0-11418 GCA_000404065.3 Pinus taeda
CTACACCAAGAAAGTGGGCAACTCTCTTATCATCCTTGTTCTTTATGTTGATCATCTTATTCTTACTGGTAGTGATCCAACCTTATAAACCATGTGAAGTCCAGCCTTAAAAAGAAATTTGAAATGACAGACTTAGGACACTTACACTATTTTCTCGGTCTTCAAGTCTTGCAATCCAAGGAGGGTATTTCCCTTTCCCAGTCCAAGTATGCTTGTGATATTTTTCGTCATTTTCACATGGAAGATTGTAAGCCAGCTCCTTCTCCCTTTCAGTCTGGAGTCAAACTTTCAGTCTCTTGTACTTCTCCTGAAGTTGATGCTACCTTATACCGTCAACTTGTAGGAAAACTCTTGTATTTAACCCATACTCGTCCTGACCTTTCCTTTGTTGTTGGCCTTGTTGCTCGTTTTATGCAAAACCCCCGTGAAAGTCATTGGAAAGCAGCTAAAAGAATACTTCGTTATGTTCGAGGTACAGTACAGTTTGGGATTCATTACAGTGCCAAAGCAGCTCCTCTATTAGTTGGTTTCACTGATTCTGATTGGGCTGGTGACCCTGATGATCGGAAGTCTACTGCCGGTTATGTCTTCACTCTTGGTTCAGGACCTATTACATGGGCTTGTAAGAAACAGGCTGCCATTTCTCTTTCGTCAGCAGAAGCAGAGTATCGTGGTGCCGTGGAAGCTAGTAAGGAAGCCTTGTGGCTTCGTCAGATCCTATCAGAATTTGGCTTTGAGCAGCAGCATCCAACCACACTTTGGTGTGATAATCAAAGTGCCATTTAGCTATGCAAAGATCCAGTCCAGCATCAGCGCAACAAACACATTGAACTACACATGCACTTCATCAGAAAACTCATTCATGACCATGTTCTTGAAGTGCAATATTGTTCAACAGATGATCAGGTTGCAGACATCTTCACAAAGGCTCTCACAGAGGCGAAGTTCACTAAACTTCGATACATGCTTGGAGTTCAAGAAGTTGTCACTAAGGGGGGATAGGCTCTAGTGCCTCCTTCCTTCTCCTATTGTGTCATATTTGTAAATCCTTCAATCCTATCCCAAGTTGTTCTTAAGGGGGGATGTTAGGATATTCCGACACATAGGAAATAGGTAAGTTCAACTTGGTCTAGTATAGAGTTAGGTATAGAGTTAGGTAAAGTGTGTTTCTTTACCGTTGTACATTTTGTAACTTACAATCCGACGGTCACGATATGTAGTGATCCGACGGTTCATTCTCTCCTCGGTATTACCGACACTTGATCCGTGGCTTGACACCCGATTGGTCCATGAATTCTATTTAAAGCGCATGGAGGGTCATTTGTAGGTTAACCGTGAATGAGAGAAGCTTATGTAAATTTTCATTCTTTTATTAATAAATTGCCTGTAGTAGCCACGTTGGCGCAGGCCGTGGACTGTTTCCCTCTCTGAGGGTTTTAACCACGTCAAAATACTGGTGTATTGATCTGTGATCTGTTTGTGAGCGGTGTCCTTTAGGTGTTTTGTCTGAGGAACTTACCCTGTAAATTCCTACACATACCAGCCACAGGAACATCCAAAGGAAAAGAAATAGAGACCATAGAATAGCCTATAATGATAGATCAACCTAGAATTTCCAAAGAACTGGGTCAAGTGCCAACTCCAGCCCAAACTAATGTAATAGAAAGTCCAGCTTTGCAAAATCCTCTAAATGAGGAAAGAAATAAAAAGAGGGACAGAAAAACTACTACCCCTGCCAGTGGACCTACAGGATAGCCTGGAGCAAAGAGGCAAAGACTGAACCCTCTATCAAAAGATGAAACAATTGAAGAAATTGTAGACAGCCAGAGAGAAGAAAGAGCTAGCCAACAAACTTTGGAAGGAACATCCACTAGCTCACATATGCAAGAGCTAGAAAGACAACATAGTGTAGAAGTGTCATCCCTCAAGCCACAAAGCAAACAGGCCTCAGATATTAAGAAAACATTCATTGAAATAAAGGCCAAGAATGACCCAGTAAGGATTCAAATGTACAATCAATATTTAAAAATGGCCCCCACAAATCAGCAAAGGTTAATGTCAGCCTATGACATTAAAGAGGGAAAGATGATAATGAGTTACTTCAAGCCAAAGGTTCAACAACCTCAATCAGCAGTAGATTACATAAGAACAAATTTGGAGGTCTTTACTAAATATATTCATCCTATGGACCAGATTGAACTTCACAAGTAGACTAGGGAAATGGTCTATTCCACATTGGCTAGCAAAGCAATGATGGCCCACAAGCTGCAAGATTCCTTGGACAACACATCTGCTCAACTACACTTGGATAAAGCCTCTTCTCTAGCCAAGGATAACAGAATAAAATCATTAGAAGAAATTATCATCAGTTTGGGACATGATCCCAAAGATGCTAAAGGCATAGAAGCACTAATCAAGAAGAAAGAAGAAGACATTGCTGCCCTAAGGAAATAGCTAAAGCTGCCTCCTTCAAGGAACGCACAGACTGTTGAGGTTATTAAACAGAAATATGAAGAAGAGATGATGGACCTACTCTTGAAACTAAATGAAAGATTGAATGACACAGAGCAGGCTTTAGAAAATGCACTAAAGGACAAGCAGGGAGAGTCGACCTCTTAGCCTCCTGAAGTAATTCCCATAGTCTCAACAACAGTCCCATCTACATTTGGGATAGTCTTAGCTCCAAATGTCCCAACAGCCACAACAGAGGTGATCACAGGCACAGTTACAGCAGGAACAGCACCAGGTAGCAGCACCAATTTGAGTACAGAAGAACTAATCAAGGCAATGGAAGACTTGAGGCTATAGGTGTCAGAATTAAAACAGGTAAAAGAACAGTTGTCTAAAATGGAAACAGATTTTAATATCTCTAAGATAAATGTTGTGGAAAAAACAAGGGAGATCAAAGCTTTAGAAAATAAAGTAAAAACATTAGAAAAAGATCTCACTTTCGAAAAACCCCTAGCAGAGATCAAGAAAATCCTTTGGGCCAACATCATTCAATCTATAAATGATGTGTAGCCATCTATCCAAGTGATCTATGAACAGATTGATTTAGTGAAAGCAACACAGGGGGCAATTCAACAGACGAAAGCACAATTAGGTAAAATGCGAGATGAAGCCAACAGGCTTATACATTTTTTGAATAACAGAAATAAAGAACAACTGGAAGAAATTGGCATCTTAGACACGACAGACACCATTTTGGAAATCAAAAGGGTTCTAACCAAGAGAACTTTGGTGCAGAACTTAGAGAGAAGATGCCAAGATATGCAGGTGGAAATTAATTCTTTTATGGAGAAGTTCAAAATTTTGCAGAATAAAGGGCTACCAGGTCCTTTGGTCATTAATGACAAATTAATGAAGCATATTGATTACGTAGAAAAGTTGAATAAGTATGTTGGAAATCAAGCAAGCTCATCAACAAATGCATCAGGAATAAAATCACTCCCCACAGGCCGAGTTCTCTATGACAGCTTAGAGAACTTATTCTATATTCAGCATGAGGTAAAGCACTTGTTCACAATCCAGCCTAACTTTTTTAGATATACAGAGACTGATGAGGCTCTAAGGAAACTTCAGAAGCACAAATTGCCAGAGAAAAAATGGTGGGAAGACATGTTAGAGATTTTGTAAATTTATCTTGGGTATATGTAAATTTTGGGCTATTACCACAGTAAGATGAACAAAGGTGAACAGGGATCAAAAGAGGTCGAAGTGTATGAGGACAGGAAAAGAGTATCAGTCAAAACAAGGCATCCAGCACAGAGTTACTATAGAAGACAGCAACAAGCCAAATTCTAGGGCCTGCCTCTAGCACACTCAGCACAAATAGGAACAGCACAACATCAGTTTACCTTTCTCCTATCTTCGAGACTAGTTGTCTCCATTTTCTTGTAAAAAATGATTAGTCATCACTAGAATATATCTCACTCTATTATGAGATATTTTGTGTAAAATATTTTGTATAAATACCCCCTAAATTGGAGTATTGAGGGTGGATTCATATACATTGTTGTAATATTGGTTTTTTGGAATAAAGTGCTAATTGGATCAAATTTTCCTATGGCTTGTTGAATAAAGAATTGAGGCAAAGGACTTTCCACAGATTTCTTGAATCAAACATTGGATCAATAAGTAATCTATACCTTGTGTTTTAAAGTCTTCCTTGTTTCTTATATCATCTCTGTTCATATCTGAATGATAAACAAAAAGGAGTAATTCAGAATATGCTTGATTGCACTCTGTCTCCAAACATTATTATTCTCTATGTTTTCCTCTGAGTTAGAATAAACAGTGAAACCTTAATTGCTCCTGTTTTCTAGTTCTTTCACTTTGATTATTAATTAAAGAATACTTAACTGCTCTTTATTAGTAATCAATTCAAGCTCTTTTTTTCAAATAGGTTGAACGATTCTTAACTGCTATTCACCCCTTTTGAAACCACTCCATTTATTCCAAATCTTTGTTTGTTCCTTGCTGGACCATCTTGCTATGTAAAACCATCTTTTGTTAAGAAACCTAATCCAGTGAAGCCATTTTCCTTCATTCCATTAGCCCAATGGCCTAAACTACTCAGTCTTGCCCCTCTGCTATTGAATCTCACCACCCAAACTCAAACAAAACTCCTAAACCTCATAACTAGCCTAATATTTTTCAAAAAAAAGTTAAATCATAAAGAGAGATCCCTCTCTGGATACAGATTCACTAGAATTTGTGTCTAAAAGATTGGTTTGTGGTTACCTCGGCCTCCTTTCCCTTTTCTTATAACTTCTAGGAAAACCTGAGTGATAACACCATTCACAACATAAAAAATAAATAAATAAATTAGAAGAAAAGGTGCTATAGTGAAAATAGACCTATCTAAAGCATACGATCGCATCATCTATTGTACATATGAATGTTCTTGACTCATTTGGGCTTCAACATTGGATTTATAAATTGGGTCATGGGATGTTTGAATAACATTAGTTTTTCTATCTTGATCAATGGGATGGCTACACCTTTCTTCCATAGCTAAAGAGGACTGCAACAAGGATGCCCTCTCTCTCCCCTTCTCTTTCTTCTAGCTGCATAAGGTCTCAGTCAATTGATACTAGAATCTATGAAAAGAGGAGACATAAAAGGAGTATAAGTGGTTGTCAATTTATATATAACCCTCTTGTTGTTCGTGGATGACATTTTTCTCTTCAGTAATGGTAGCAGGAATGAAACAAAGGCTTTAAAACATATTCTAGAGTTGTTTCTCAAAGCTACAAGAATGTGCATTAATAAATAAATATCATCACTTATCTTGGAAGGCTTCATAAATATGGAAACTAGGAATATTGTAAAGGATCTCCCATTTTAGGAAAATAAGTTGGATGATAGTTTCAAATACATAGGGTTCCATTTAAAGCCTAACTCATATAGGAAATAGGATGGGTATTGGCTGGTGGCTAAAATTGAAAATAGGATAAAACATTAGAGCTTCAAATGGTTATCTAGAGTAGGCAGACTAGTCTTAATAAAATATGTAGTAATGGAAATATCAGTATATTAGGTGGCATTTACCTGGGTACCTGTTAACACCCAGGTTGTTCTCTTTGACTCCCAAGGGAATACGGCCGGGGTAACCACTAACCAAACTTTGGGCTGCAGCTTCTAGCCTAGCTGCAGTCAGAGAAGGCTCTCTCTATTGGGTTTGTCACTGCTTTCAGTGAGGGTTCTAGGCTAGTTATGAGATGAGTTTTTTGGTTGTTTTTGTGTGTTTGGTTGGGAGGATGCTTCTGATTCCCATGGAGTATATCAGCAGGGAAGATTAATCCATTGGGCAATGGAGTCTATGACTGTTTTCTCTTGAAATCTTGATTTCGGTGAGGAGGCAAAATTACAGGGCCTGTGTGCATTTCATGAAACAAATTGTGAATATTGAGAGTGAGATGAATACAACTAGCAATGAGCAATTAAGATTTCGTTACTTAAGCTGTATTTTTATGAAAGATGGTTTGTTATCTAAGAGCAATCACTTGAATTCTTAAAACAACAATACACAATGGTGATATAGTTTGAAGGTAGCAGCTGAGAATTACACTTTAAACATATTACAGAAGAAAACATATAAGACAGTTCGGATCGAGCTCAGGGTAGTCAATGACTAAGTCCCGAGGCTATCCTTTTTCCTTGCTATCTAGCTTAACAAGTGTGTAAAAGACATGAACGACATATGGAATAACAGGAAACATAGGTGAGATAAAGAGTTATGAAGAAAACTTATTTGAAACCACCTAATGCACAGGAATCTTGCCACTTTGAGCCACACACCATCAAGATATCAGTAGACAAACATCATTGAAGAAATCCCACTGCCTTTGTATTAAACTGTCTTGAAGATATCTCAATATCAGAGTTTTCGGAGAATATATCAGAAGAATTCTTTTTGTTTTACATCCAGCGTCCAACCCCTCTCCACAAATGCGAGGGTTAATATATAGAGTTACATACAAAAAATCTCTCAGGAATGGAGCCATCTGAGAGGAAAATATCTCTTACACTTGTACAGAGAAAGTAGGCAAGAAGTTATTACAAGTATAAATGATAGTAAAAGCCTTTAGCTGCTGTCAGGATAACCTTTTGTCCTTTGAGTACATGCGGACTTTAACTGCGCTGTTTTTCATAAATGAAGCGTTTAAGTGCTTTGTTACTTGTGATTTTCTGTATCTTTCTTGACTCTGTCACCTGTACCTGTTGATGTTGCTGCTGATGCCGAGTACCTGTACTGAGTTGGCTCAGTGTCTTTATGCTTGCTGTCGTGGCTTTGTCCACCTGTCGGTGCAATCTGGACTGTATTGCTGCAAAAAGGTTCTTTCTTCCTCAGCCTTGGTTCAACAGTAGCTTTACCAAGTCTTGCCAATTATCTGGATGAGGAAGCTGGTGTTTCAAAATTGACCCTACGGTCTCATCAATATCTGTATACTTATAAAAATCAGGAGGTTTATCAAACAAATGTGCTACCTCATTTTTAATGAAAAACAAGTTATCTAATTTATTAAAAAGGGCCTGTCCTGTCAATGGGCCTGTTGTAGATGACCCTGAAGCCTCAGTAATTTGCATGGTTGAAAAGGTGCTTAGTCTTTTGATGTACTTCTCATAAGAGAGAAGCTTCCCTGATTCTTCTAAACTGGGGAGCCCTTTGTCCTGCAGGGCTGTGAACCTATTCTGGAGCTTGGTTATATCTGCTTGCATATCATGTACCCTTCTGTCCATTGTTTGAATTAGGTTCTTCATCGTTGTGGTCCTCTTAATTATGGAAATAGTTTCAGTTCTGTTAGCGATTCCAATCTGGATCAGCTGACAACTATTCCTATAATTCAAAATTTCTATCATCTTTGGAGCAAGGTCTGCCATATTGCCTAGATCGTTTCTTGCTCTGTATAGCTCTTTCTTTGCCTTGCCAATAAGCCCTATCTGCTCATAGATAGCAATAATGTACTCCCACTGGTTAGTGATGGCTTGTCCAATGGCAGTCCATATTACCTGCTTGATCTCTGCTGTTACTTTGTCAAAACTGAGCTGCTTTTCCAGCTCTGCAATAGTCTTTTTAAGGGCCTTTACTTCCCTCTCCCTCTCAGCCACGTTTTGCTTAGATTTGTCATATTTTTCTTCTAACTTGGCTAAGCTTTCTTTGGCTTTGTTGAGGTCTAACATTTGAGCTTCCAGTACTTGTAATTCCTACCTCAATTTCTGCATATCTAGGCTCTCAGCCTGTTCTTTAGCTGCTTCTGTATTGGGTGGCTCTGTTATTGTAGTTGTAACTGTTTCTGCTGCCTGCTTCGGGGGAATATCTTGTTTGGGAGTCTCCTCTAGATTTATTACCTCTGTGGGTGATTTAGAGGACTGTCCTTGTTCTCCCCTCTGTGTAGCTGCCTCTAAGGTATTTTCAGTATCTTGTAGCCTTTGTTGGGTCTCCACCAGTTCTTTGTACAAATTCATTAACAGGTCAGTGATGTCCTTGTCTCTTCTTTGTTGGGCCACTTCATCTATCTGCGGATGTATTGTTGGTGGGATTTTCATCTTCTTTTTTATGGCAGCTACATCTGCATCCCTCAATTTAAGGACCTCCTGAATGGCCTTAACATCATTGGGATCATGCCCAAATTCTATGATGATGTCCTCCAGGGCCTTAATTCTATTGTCTTTGGCTTGAGAGGATGCCCTCTCCAATTCAAGCTGCGATGATGTATTGTTTAAGCTATTCTACAGTTTATAGTTCACCAAGGTCTTATCTGCCAAGGTGGCATAGACCATCTCACCCATTTGCTTATGAAGCTCAATCTGGTCCATCGGGTGGATGTCTCTTGCAAGGACCTCAAGGTTTGTCCTTATATAGTCTGCAGTTGATTGAGGCCGCTGCTCTGTGGGAATAAAATGACTCATGGTCAATTTAGCCTCTTGTACATCATATGCGGCCATGAGCCTCTGTTGATTGGAGGGAGCCATGTTCAGCAGATAGTTATACAACTTGATTTTTAGTGGCTCGCTCCTCCTCTTGGCATCCTTGAAGAAGTCTTTGATGCCTGCAGATTTGCTCCTGTCCTGCCCTGAGGAGCTGACCTCCCCTAGTGCTGTTCTATCCTGTTCTTGTTGCATTGAGCTGGCAGAGGCCTCAAAGCTATGCATTTCCTCTTCCCCAAAGGGATTTAGCCTCTGCCTTTTCTCTGAACCTTCTGTAAGAGGGGTCTCCCTCTCCCTTTTTCCGCTAATGTCCTCCCTCAGAGGGGTTTGGAGGAGTGAAGGGTCAACCCTAGAGTCTATTTTGGGAGGTGCCATACTAGTTGTTTTCTCTTGGGTGGCTGACTGGCCTTCTCCCTTTTGCCTTTCCTGATCCTGTTGATCAGTTTGTTGCTGGTTTTGCTGCTGCTCCTGCTGGTCCTGTTGGCCCTCTGTTTCTTCCATTACTTTTCCTTTTCCTTTGTCCTGGCCTTGTTTCGAAGTTTCTGCTGCCCCTCCTTGTGTTGTAGTTGAGGATGCTGGCACTATTGTCTGAGGACTGGGCAAGGTAGGCACCTGGTAAACAGAGGTCTGGACTGAAGAATGCGGTTGGTTTAGCGCGCCGGGTACGTCGAGAGTGGTTGCAGGTTGGCTGGTTGCTCGGCGTCGTAAATTTGCATGCAGAGGGCTTAACAGGAAATTTTGAAAAATTATGAAAATTGGTGAAAATTGGCGAAAATATGGCTTTTTGGCCCTTTTGGCGCGCTCTATGGATGATGTCAGCATGACATCATCATGGGGGCCCGGGTTGGGTGACATCATCATGACGTCATCGGGTGACGTGGCGGTCAGCGGTAGGTTCCCGGGGGCGGTGATGTGGCGGCCAGGTGGACGAATGGGAGCAAGGCGGGATGAACTGGCGGTGACGTGCACGGCATCGGGGCGCAGACGTGGGCGGGACAGGTGTCGCAATATCGGAAGCGGCCCTGTACGTTGAACGGACTGTCAGGCGCCGCTCCGATGCAATCAAATGAGGACGTGTGCCCCTGCGCTGATGCTGGCCTGACGTAAGCGTCTGACAGATATCGGAAGGTATCTGTCAGACACGTAAGGCCTTCCGATATTGATAATGGCCGTAGATCTGGAGGCGGGCGATCGGACGGTCGTCGGGCGCCCAACTTGCGCGAATGATAACAACGGCTTTGGTTAACGTGCCGACGTCGGGATTGTCCGAAGTCAACGTCCGCCGTAGATCTGGAGCTGGCGCGATCTGACGGTCCTCGGGAAGGAAATCTGCTCGACCTGTACTGCTCCTGGGCGGGCCATAAACAAATAATTTCTTTTGCAAAATGTGTTTAATCGGCCAACCTTAGAAAATATGTTATTTCGGGTTTGATCATATGGTTTTGGACATAAATATTTTCAAAGGCGGAAACATTGGAAAAAGGGGTTTTACACAGGATTTATGCAATATGAAAAGGTGAATGACCCCCGACCTTAGGATAAAGCGGGGAGGGGTGTTTTTATAAGGTTTTCCGCTCCTTGGAGTAATTTTATGGGTTATTCAATGTTTTTTCAAGGTTTTTCAAGGTTTTCCAAGGTTTTCCAAGGCAAAATGGCACTTTGGATAGGGAAAATGGTGTGAGGTGGAGCAAAAGGTGAGTCATGGGTTCTTGACCTTGACCAGGTGTCAATTCAAGTCCCAGGGAGAGAATACTATGGCTATAGTGCCAGGGAGGGGATATTTATGCATTGAGGGGTTTATACACCGTGGTGTTTATAATAATAGGGATAGAGGGGTATAGGGAGCTAAATATTAGAATTAGCTGTTAATATGGAGGAAACACATGAGTGAGGGCTGATTCAACAAAGTTTTCTTTGAAAATAACTTGTAATCAGGAGTAGATAAAAATGAAAAGTTTTTACACAAAAAATGTGGCTTTTGAAGGCCATTAATATCATGACAATCTTTGAGTTTGCTGCATAAACCAAAGGGTGATGGGGTGTTAGTAAGGAGTGATATACATATGAAAACAGGGGAATTAGTCATGCACCAGTGTGTTGCCTTTCTCGTAGATGTTTCAGCAACTTTGATTTTGAAAGAGACACCATTTCTGCAACCCCATCTACCTACCCCACTAATTCTCCTAGCATTTTTTGTTCCTTCTTGGAGGGTGCACTTGGACTTGCAAACCCTTTGAATGCCTTTTCTTTTCATTGGCTTTTTTGCTTCCATTCACTATCTAATGCAACCCTTATTTCTTCCACGGTCCCAGATTTAGCAGTTGGGAACCTTAAGTTTCTCTACCTAGCTACTGATCTGCCAAGATTAAACAGTTTGGACAGATATCATTCTCTATTCTACAACATGGAAATTGAAAACATGGCATGATCCAGATTAGACTGTTGGACCACCCATCAAAATTGAGTTTTTACCAAAACTGATACAGACATTGCCTTCTTAGGGAAATATGAGATCTTTGCATTTGACAAAGCTGAGCATATTTGGATCTTTGATATCCAATCATGAAATATGAAACCTATTGGTATAGGTATCCAACAGTGGCTCCACATGGGGATGGTGTTTCTTTTGGAAAGACCAAGAACAGCAGGTCAGTGTGCTTGGATCCTTTGGCTACTTCTCTGAAACTTTGGAGTGTTGTTCATCATAAATTCCTTAAATTGCAGACTGATAAACTGAAACACAGCCTGTTTTTCAATTCCATTCTTTGTCTGTAATGCTTTTCAAAATGATTTCACCTTCATGCTTTCAAAAAGAACAATATCTACAACACATACAGAATTTATTTACATAAAACTATGTACAAAATGCAGGCCAACTCTTTTATGGAAGGTAATCAAAATAGTGCTTAAGCATCCTGCCATTGACAGGGCCTTCCTCTAAGTCAGTTTTGTCCAAATCTTGCAGAAAATAGGTGTTGTTTCCTT
>APFE030551295.1:0-23865 GCA_000404065.3 Pinus taeda
GCTAGCAAGGGAAATTGCATACCAAATTACAGCTGAGAGCACCACACAGACTCTCAAAAAGGAGAAGAAAAGGGGCTGGCCTACTTTTCCCTTCAGATGTGGAGTCTTCACCCTGCATGATCTAAAACATGCGGAAAAAGAGGCCAAGAAGATTCAAGCTCTAAATCTTGCCACAATTCCGAATAGAGCATTTGACCCAAAGCGAACTGCATATGCCGCTTTGGAACATGCCAAATTAGCAACATTTGATCATAAGGAAGATATGTTTGATGATGTTTTCTCCTCAACCGAATCGATATTTCAAGCCAAAGAACTCGCCAAGATGTGATACAATGATGAAAGGTTAATTGAGTTTAATAAACTTAGGGAGCAGAGGTTGCAAACTCTGCCTCTAGATTTATTAATGCCAACCCAAGCAGCATCATCAAGCGAGCCTGGCCAACAACAGATAAAGGAACTTCCTGCTACAACGAAGGCCAACAATAATGAGCAGGAGGAACAAAACAAGAAAGACCAAGAGGAGAACCTAAGGAAAGAGCAGGAAGAGCGCTCAAAGAAAGAGCAACAAGAGCGCTTAAGGAAAGAGCAGGAAGAGCGCTCAAAGAAAGAAGAGGAAGATAGACAGCGCAAAGAGCAGGAGGACAACCAGCAAAGAGAGCAGGCAGAGATGCGGCAGAAGGAACAGGAGCAACAAGAGAAGGAAAAACAAGAACAATTGCTAAAGGAGTCTCATTCTAAACAAACCACCACCGATACTAACAAAGGTGCTATCACAGAACCTGAACTGCAAAAGGAATGGCAGCAGTTCAGCACCATTATCAGTGGAGGAAAAGACTCACAGAATACTGATACTCCTAAAACCAGCAGTGTACAGGATGATACCTCATCTCAGGTTTTGAGCGGAACCAGCGGCCCCCCTAAAACTAAGGATTTGGAAATAATTCCGAAAGGTCCTAGCGACCAAATCACTCTACAAGTAGAAGATATTCCTCCATTGGATGTCTTCTACAACCCAAGGCACAGAGCAGTGGTAAAGCGATCGAGAAAGAGACAAAGGCTTGATCAACCTTCTATTTTCCCAGAACAAACAGTCATGGGCAATGTAGTGTGGAAGGAGAAACTGGATCCCTTCGATGATCTAACTAAATTGTCATAGTACGCTGGAGCTTATTCAGCTGCAACTATTGACAAGGCATCGGAGGTAAGTTTTCTATTAAAGACTAAAGACCAGGAAATCTCCACGTTGCAAACAGAATTAGCGGATATAAAATAGAGGGTAATACAAGCCGAGGAACAATTAGAAGAACAACAACAGAGGACAGCGCGCGCAGGCGAACAGTTAGTGGAACAACAACAAATAAATAGCCAATTGGCTCAGCAATGGGAGGAAGAGAAACAGAAGATTAATCAGGCAGCGATCCAGAAACAAAATGAGTTGACGGAGGCTTTGGAGAAATTAAAAACGGCGAATGAGCAATTGTTAAAGACCAAGGATGAGCATATCGCTCAAATTACAGCACAGCTAGAGAATATCAAAGGAAATTCGCAGATAATGGAATTCAGAAAAGAGGCGATGTTAATCAACAATGCGCTTATAGCGCAAGTTAAACTCTTGGCTCAATACCTCTCTCAAGCGGAACCACTCTGCAAATTAACTACAGCTGTAAATGAACAGGGAGAAAAGGCAAGGGATGACTTGAAACAAGCCGATGAAGCTATTACAACATACCTCGAATGGCAAGATTCAAAGTCAGGAAAAGCCTCCAATTTGCCAAGAATACTTGAGGTTCATAAGGATATACTATTCACGGAGTGGCACACACAGGTGTTAAAGGCAGAAAGAGCAGCTTCAAGGTGTAGATTGACTTCTAACAATTTGATTGATCTAGTTAACGATACACTCTACATAGTGAACATGATTTCCCAGTGTACACCCGGAAAGGTTACTACAGCGAATACATTGGAGCAAACGTGTTATCCAGAGTTAGAAAGCAGAGGAAGGTTAATCACCGGGGTTAATAGTTTAAACATGGAAACATATTGGCATTTCCTAGTCAAGCCTCATGAACAAAGAGCCACCCTCAAATGCTTAACCGATGCCGTTCAATGTATGATCCCCGACATCCAAGACACCACTTATGCTGCCCAGCTCAGTTCGCGGCTCAACAAACCTCCTGAAATTGAGCCAATGCTTGCCATCAATCAACTCAAGTTCAAAGGAAAGTAGCCGACAGAATGAATCATCCTCCAGCTCCTCAGATCGCCAGTAGAAATAGCAACAAGAAGTTATTGATATCAGCTTAGTTAGCATTTCTTCTTTATAGATATTTAGATTAGCATAGTATTTATAGACCCTTTCATGTTTTTAGAAAGGTTCGTAAAATTTTGTAATAGACTTAACAGATTGAAGTTTGCACTATTGTGCTTCAGCCTTTATTCTTTTATGAAACTCGACCCGTCGCTTTTACTTTAATGGAGAAATTTCTTGATACAATTGTGCACTATTGTCATTGATTGAGGAATGTTTATGCGTTAAGGGAAAAGCCACACATAGCGATTGATATCTGGGATTGGCCTACAACTCAAATGGTACTTCTATCTCTCTCTGAAGTCATTTTGTGTATGTAAATTGTTATGTAATTATCTTGCTATCGTTGATTATATGCATGCGCTATAACAGCAGATCTTGTTCATTCCACTATTGGGTGTTTACATGATATGCCTTTACTTTTAATCATGTATATGTTGATGATATAAATGTGTAAAGTGTAGTAATATCGCTTCAAATCGTTGCGCTTAACTATTTAAGCACAACAATCCTAAATAATTCAATATCTATGTCTTAAGGATACAGTCATCTATATGTTTATCTTTGAGATATAGAGCATCAAGAGCTACGCTTTAGAGCTCAATAGATTCCCGGGATGGTTTCATTTATATTTTGTCAATAGTATCAGTCTTTCACCTATCACTAGTGTTACTTATAAAACATTCTCTCATCCCATTTTATCTATTATTGGGAAACTGGTCCCATTATCCCCAGTCAGAGCCACTATCCCATATGGAAAAGGAGTTGTACTAAGGTCTGGACCTGGTGGTTTCCCCAATGTTGTTGCAGTGATTTTCGAGGCATCAACAAGGAGATATCGCTGATTTAAAATCAGCTCTTGTTCCATAAAATTTCATGATAATAGGAAATATGAAATAGATTGGTGTGTTAGCCAAGAACCTATATGCACTTGAGATTCAAGATGCATGCAAAGCCTTGAGGAGCAAGGCAATTGATGAAGACTTGGTGGTTGAGAGGGAGAGTAAATTACCTCTCAACATACGACGCCAAAAGAAGTCTCAAACAATTGTGGAGGAGCCACAATTGGTGAAGCAGCTTCAGGAGGTTGTGGAGCAGCCACAACTCGAGAAGTTGAGAGGAGATCAAGTAGAACCATCTACTCATCTAAAGACATCTAGTAGGGGGGAATTTCAAGCCAGGTGGGTAGAGGGATCACATGCATCCAGACCTCTAGGTAGGAGGTGGGGCGATGTGGAGTGATCATCCCACGAAGGCTAAAATAGGGGCTAGATCCTTGAGGTACCCAACCTTTTGGATTCGAATTTGCTATAGGAGACCAGACGAGGAGTAGTAGGACTGAATGATTGGGTAGAGACAGATGTGGATGGAGTGGCAGAGAGAGCTATAATGCAAGAATCCCAAGACAACGCAGAGCTAGCAGGCTGTAGCAATGTGAGAGGCAAAAGTGTGTTGCACCAGTGCAAGATGGCACTGAGAGGTGTGCAATGGTGCGAGGTGCATGGAGATGTTGCAGTAGCACAGAGGTTAAAGAGGGAGCACTTTTCAGTAGCAGGTAGAGCTTTAGCATCAGAGTATGTTTCTATCCCAATAGAGAGGTAAGTTGGGAGTTTTTTTGTTCCGAGAGTTGCTGGAGCAACCACACTTGGTAGAAGTGTTACATGAAGAAAATTCCAAAAGTATAGGATTGGGTTGGAGAGGAAGCCTTTCTTGTTAAGAGGGAGTGTTGAAAAATGGAAAAAATAAATGCTAAAAATAGAAGTGTTAAAATAGCACTGCTATAAATAGCAGTTTGGGTACCAGGGCTAGATTGGGAAACATGGAATGAAAAATGGAAGTGCTAAAAATAGCATTCTATTTTTAGCAGTTCAAGATGGATTCCAATTTTAGTCAGTCCCTACGCTAAAAATAGGAAGTAAAATTCGAATTTGATATTAACAACAGCTTGTAAATTAATTAATTAATTCATCTTGAGTTATTTAGTTAAGGAAAAAGAAACTTGAAGTCTATGTGAGGACATGCAATAATTTATCTATTAATTGAGGAATTTATCCATCAGTTAAAGAGATAAGGATGAGTTCTAATTTGAATAGTAATTATTTGGCTCAATTAACTGAGTCAAGACCAGTTATATTTGATTTAAACAGTTTGTTTAAATTAAGTAAGTTTAGTTAGTTAATGCATGTTAGCATATAACTGTTGTACTTCAGATAATTGAAGATTCTCTCATGAATAACTCATGCATGTCAGTTCAGATAGAGACCCTGTTGAGATCAGAGAAGGGATAGTGTACTATGAGTTGGATGAATATTTTTCCTATAAAGGAATCTCATCCATGATGAGGATTTATCTCCTTTAGGACTGCGTAGTTGGATCAGAGGTTAGTGAGTGTGTGAAGAGGCCACTTCACACAAGTGGCTACACTAGACCCCAATCAAATTTGCGCAAAGAAATAGGAGGCTTGGAGGGCATATCAAAGGTTAGATAGAGGCCTTTGACTATCTATGAGAAGTAGAGGTATTGCAGAGAGAGCAAGATAGCTTTTGAGCTAATTCTTTTGTAATACTGGCTATATTTCCACTTGTATGATAATGCAAATTTGGGGTTTTAGGCTGAGGCTTTCCCTGGGTTATATCTTCTCTGCTATGTATGATTGATTCCTTCTTATAAGTTATATGTGTTTTTATTGATGTTGCTCATGTTTGATTAAGCTTTCGCTAAATTGGTTGTAGAAGTAGATCAAGTATTTTGCTTTAGTATATTGCATTATCAGGTGATTTACAGGTGGGAATTTCTATAGGATATGTGGTAAATCCTAAGAATCATGGTCAGTTTTGTTTTGAGTCCTACATTCATGCTTGAAATATGGTATTGGGGTGACTATTTAGAAGAAAGATTTGGTTTATCTCGATCTATGTTCAGGTGGTACGTGGAAGTCCCTGACTTGGTTGGCTTTTACATATGTTAATAATAGCTCATTTCCTCTTGTATTTCACAAGTATCCATACTTGTTATTATGTATCTTTAGTGGTTGTTCTATCATTATTATTATCCTAGTTATAAGCAGGATTTTATGACAGACTTCGGTTATGTCTCTCATCATTTTTTGATTAGTAAATGGAATGTAGATGAATGTATGACCTAATGAAGAGCTCCCACAGCTCATCAATATCATACAGGCTTCCCATGCATGAGTATTCAAGAGTATGGATGTTTTGGTAAGAACACATTTGATCCCATCTATTGGGACTCTCACCCAGGCAAAGACAAAGGCATAGGTTCGACTAGAGCTTAACTCCTACTTCGATGAATTGATGCACATTTCCACCATATCAGGATTGCCCATCAGTGCAAACATCATGCACAAGTATGTTTCTAGTCTAGATGCAATGAAGAAAATGATGCCCATGCTTTCAGACGAGTTGGATAGAGGAGCCTGAATAGTGTACTCAGATGCTATGGAGGCAAGAGTCAGGTTCCAAACGGATGTCCCCATGGAGCACATGGATGCCATCAAGGATTACCAATCTTGGCATCAATATGTTACTATCGATCAACACAAGGATGTTGAGGAGTTAGACTTCCATGGTTTTCTAAGTCATAGTGATGTCTAGCAAGGCTTGCTTAAGCTATTTCTCTCACATGGGTACATGTGCATTCTAATGTAATGTCTTGTCAAGTGTAAGTCAAGTGTTGATAGTTGGATGTAACATTCATAGAGTAGATGAAGAGTCGTGAGGATGGTTGAACTATCACAAATGGGAATGTCAAGGGGCACCCCACTGTTTGATATAAATAGTCGCTCATAACTCATTGTAGAGGCTTTTGGTCAGCCAAGCTTCTGATAACACAATCTCAGAGAAAGCTTGGAAAATATTTTAATGAAACTTTGCTTCTCCACTATGCAGAGCTGGTACATCTCTTTGGAGGAGCAGGAGGTTGTGTTTGTAACGTTCTATCATCGAGACTAGTGGTTGGACATGGATGTATTGTATGACTAGCTATTGACTGTTGGGATTGCATAATGTGAAATTCGAGCTGGGGGTGACTGTAGGCATAGGAACTTCATTGCACAATTTTCTAGGCCAATAGTTATTGTCCCTCATAAATGCACAAAACAGTCCTAGATGAAAGTGTCTAGGTAGAAATGTGCATTTTTGGAGAGGAAGGTAGAGCCTTCCTTCCCCAGATTGTGCAATGTTGTCCCGGTGATGGTAGAGTTGGGGCCAAGGTTGGCTAGACTTGCCGACGAGCAACTAAAATCAAATATGAAAGTGAATGCATGGTGACACTAGGTGAAAGAAAAATTGATTGACAGTGCATGCAAACATGAATTAAAGGTTCAGTAAATGGATCAACATTCATGTGGGTGAAGCGAGTCATTGAATCAAAGACCTTTCATGAAAAACAGTTTCATGCATGTGACAATAGTGAGATAGCAACGAAAACTGAAACAGTGATAGTATGCATGTAAATGTCAACAAGCGTTCAAAGAAATCAAGCAAACAACACTCACACAAGTGAAAACACAAAAAGCGACAGAAATGCTGAAAAAGACAAGTTGAGGCCACTTACCCATGAATAGTTGAGCTGTATCCGTCGAAGAGTCCTAGATGTGTTGTGGGATGTCAGAGCTCTAATATTTATGTGAAAGAATGAGCTATGATGCATCGAATAAATAAGTTTTGAGCTCATGACGTGCATGCCACAAATCTAGGAAAAAGTGACACTTGGAGGAAAGTTTCTAAAACAACTTTGCATGCAACCTCCAACTGCAAAAAATAGCTCCCTGAATCATGGGATGCCTTTTGCATGTTTTCTTTTTCTATTCTAAGAAAAAGAAAGCCATGCATGCAAGTCAAATTTCCTTAGTCCCGGGTGGAACTAGTCAACCCAACTACTCATGCATGAAGTTGCCCAACTACTTGAAGGAAATATGCATTTATAGTTGGGAGATGGGTTGGATGCCTAGCAGATTTGCACAATTTTTGGACAAAGCAACTGACTACTACCTAGATTTGTGCAAATTCTAGGCTGAGCAGCCTTGCTAGAGAAGATTGTGCAATTTTCACTATGAGGGTTGGCTGGAAGAATTGCGCAATTCTAGAAACCACCAAGATGCCAGACAAGATTGTGAAATTTCTGGAGGGAAGGTTGTTTTCCCTCTAGGATTGTGCAATTTCTTGGGGGAGATGCTCAGCTTGCAGCTGGACCAAGTTTGAATGAACAACCTGTGAGTGAAATGCATCAAGTTGCAATTGACAAGCTTCCTTTATGCAGGAAAAACACTAAAGCTTGTGTACTTGACGAATCAAGAGAAGACGTTGTGAAAGGTTGGTAGGGATATAGGCTCTAGTGCCTCCTTCCTTCTCCTATTGTGTCATATTTGTAAATCCTTCAATCCTATCCCAAGTTTCTCTTAAGGGGGGATGTTAGGATATTCCCACACATAGGAATAGTTAAGTATAACTTTGTCTAGTATAGAGTTAGGTCAAGTGTGTTTCTTTACTATGTACATTTGTAACTTACAATCCGATGGTCACGATATGTAGTGATTCGACGGTTCATTCTCTCCTCGGTATTACCGACACTTGATCCATGGCTTAACATCCAATTGGTCCATGATTTCTATTTAAAGCGCATGGAAGGTCATTTGTAGGTTAACTGTTCATGAGAGAAGCTTATGTAAATTTTCATTCTTTTATTAATAAATTGCCTGAAGTTGCCACGTTGGCTCGGGCTGTGGACTATTTCCCTCTTTGAGGGTTTTAACCACGTCAAAAATATTGGTGTATTGATCTGTGATCTGTTTGTGAGCGGTGTCCTTTGGTGTTCTGTCTGAGGAACTTACCCTGTAAATTCTTACAAGGGAGGCTCCAAAACAAAGGCAAGGAAAAATTTTGGAGGGTGGTTGTAGCCACTACAACACTTGGTGACACATTGGTAGAACTCGTACTATCACCCCAAGAAACTCTCCTAGTTTGTATCTCAGAGATGCTCAGGAATATTACAAGCTCAATAAAATGTGGAAATGGATGAATGGAAGGAATGATGCATATTCAAGCTAGATAACCACTTCTACTATGCTTAACTCCAGACATGGGTGAACACTCCCAGACTGCAAGGCTTTAGACCACCAATTACTCACAGTTTAGGAATTAGTGAACATGAAGAATACTGACCACACCAACAGATGCACAGGACCTTGTGATGGCTAGCTGCAACCAGTAAGAGGTCTGCAAATCTATTCCCTAATGCACAGACAGGATGACAGCTCTATAGCACTAAACAAACAGAAACCTACATAACACATTCAATGATACATACCAGATTCGAACATAGAGGTGGGATGAAAACCCCTCTAATCCTAAAAATCAAGAGCACATGAATAAATGCATAACAAGGACAGCCTAGAATAGAGAAGAAGTGGAAAGTGAGCAATTAACAGCAAAAGAAGCTTGTATTAGCTAAAAATGAAGACCAAACGCTGCATGTATCACAATAGTTACTGTCTCCCGAAGTTGAACCTTACATCAAAACCAAAACCATCAACCCTCATCACATTGTGTTTTTGGGTATATATAGAGGTTGATTACAAAATGTTTTGCTATTCTATGCATGGAGGGGTCATAATGGACCACCAACCACTTTAATTCTCTGATGGAGTCTCTATTATGATCTGTTGGATTTAATGAAAAAAATTGATCTTTTCTAATATTTTGTTGTCATTTTTGAGCAGGTAGAATGTCCTATGAAAGAACGATCCATAACTGATAAATGTTGTGATCTGCTCGAGGAACGTCCTTTTTGTTCTTCGACCACTCTGCTTCTTGAATGCTATTGTTGTGGATTAACTACATAAGGTACTGGTAGCTGATCGCTGTCATCCTTCAAATGCACAGAAAAATCAATGAGCATGGACTTCATGGTAGGTAGACGAACTAAAAGGAGGAGTGAGGCTGACCGTTGAATTGTGCGGATGGATAGCAGAGATCTCAGGTGGGTAGATCCAACGGTCGTTAGGCGCAGTAGTTGCATGGATTTTATAAAGCAGGGAGAGTGGGGTAAGAAGTAAGCGGTATTTCCCACAACTCTTATCAGAGGAAGGCGGTAAACGTACAGATGCCATCGATTACAATAGGAGGGCGACACGTGGCAAATGGGACGCGTAGAAACTGTTTTCCCTGCAAGTTAAAGTGCGGGTAAGTTTCAGCATCAGGAGGAGTGAATACCCTTGGATCAGGAGATGGACAATCGAATGGCGGGGAAATTAGCGCGCAAGTTTAATGAATGATGTGATGGGAAAGATTATGTGGAAATGCACGGTTATATGGATTAACACCTTAGCGTCGAGGAGCTTGATGGAAAAGGGCTTATGCTGGGACTTGGGAAAAAGGAGATATCAGAGTTTATGAGGGTATAAATGGAGTAAAGTTGCAGGAGAGTAACAACTAACGCACATCTTTTTTAGCCTAAATAACCCAATTAGACCTGTGTTTGCCTCTCAAATTTTGCAGAATGTAGCAGAGCTAACACTAGCTCCTTCTTGGGATGAGATCCTCCCTATGAGGTCTCAAGCACCTACAAATCAATGCCTTCATACAAAACAAGCTTAAAAACATTGCCTAGTATTCCATTGGGCATCGAGTCTGACTGATCCTACACTAAAACTGATAAAAATAAAATATTTACCATTTTAAGGCCAAGAGACCATAAATCACATAAATTTTCAGAAAACGCCCATTCACTGGGCCATGAAAAACTACTTCTCCTTCCATGCTTTGCGGTAGGAAGGTGTTGTTCCCTTAGATCTGAGAAATAATAAAAGGCCCTGTCTAGAAAGCATCAAATTTCCCGTGGTTTCCTTTCTTTTCTTTCAGTGCATCCCACTTCAGGACGAAATCCCCAACCTGAAAATTTTCTGATTTTGTCCTCTTGTCAAAAGCTTCCTTGATCTTTCTTTGATGTGCTACAACCTTTTCAACTAGTTGTTCTCTAATTTGATGTACCTCTGCTAAATCAGTGATCCTCTTTGCCATGTCTTCTTCCTCACTTTGCTCTGTTTGTAGAAACTTTGCCATAGGGAGAGTTAACTAAATTGGGAATATAGCCTCAATGCCATATACCAGCCTGAATGGAGAATTCCCTGTGGATCACTTAATGGTCACTCTGTCAGCCCAAAGTGCATACTTGAGCTTAGAATCCCAATTCCTTTTGTTACCCTCCAACATTTTTTTAATTATCCTTATTAAGCTTTTGTTAGAGGATTCTGCTAGACCATTTCCCTGAGTTTAATATGAGGTAGAATGAGCCAATTTGATACCCATTGAATCACACATTTCCACCATTTCTTTAGCTTTGAAGGCTACTACATTATCTGTGACTAATTTATGCGAACAACCAAATTTGGTGAAGATCTTTTCTGTCAAAAACTTGATGACCACATTATGATCAACCTTTCTGGTAGGGATTGCTTCAATCCACTTAGTGAAGTAACCAATGGCTACTAATATCCATCTGTGTTGGCCACTGGAATGTGGATTGATTTCTCCAATGAAATCCAAGCCCCACTACTGAAAAGGTCCTTTTGCATGTATTGGTTTTAAGGGCAGGGACTTCAACTGTTGTTTCCATTCAAATCTTTGGCACCTGTCACAAGATTTAACAAATGAAAATACATCAGAAAATATAGAGGGCCAATAATATCCAGCTTTGAGGATTTGTGGGCAGTGGTTTTCCAATAGTGGTGTCCTCCAGACATGTTGGAATGAAACTACTGCATAACTTTTGTTAACTGTTCTTTGTCCAGACACCTCAAAAGCATTCCAGATGGATCCCTCCAATAGAGCAGATTTTTATTAATGCAATATTTAGCTGCCCTAAGCTTGATAGTTCTAGATTGATTTTGAGTGAAGTTGGGAGGGATTTCTAGCTTCAACAGGAATTTAATTATTGTAGAATACCAATCACAAGAAGCTAGATTTTCGGCCACTGACTGCTTTCTCTCTGGTTCAGCTACTTCCTCTTCTTCTATTTGACCATTCTTTGCACTTGTGCTCATGAGATTCATGTCCAGTGTTCTGCAATTTTCTTCAGCTAATAGTTTGGAAAGACCCTGACCTCTGACAAGTTTGGTGGGCTTCAATTCTATATTAGATTCAATTAGTTTTGCAATCCACCTAGCCCTTCTTCCATCAACGTTAGGTTGCGTTAAGACATCTTTTATTGCAGCAGAAGGTACATATGCAATTATCTTGGAATGCAAAATATAAACTCTAAAAGCTTTCAAATATTTAATAAGAGCATATGCTTGTTTTTAAATAATGTCATACCTCAACTCAACATCCCTTAATGCCTTGCTGAAAAATGCTACTAGATGCTCTGAGCCTTCTTCATCTGTTTGCAACAAAACTGCTGCCAGGGTGCCTTCAGAAGCAAAAGAAAATATATGGAACTCCCTGCTGTAATCTGGACTAATTAAAGTAGGAGCTTCCATAATAGCTTTTTTAATGGAATCAAATGATTTTCTTGTTGCTTCAGTCCATTTGATCTCTGACCCCTTTTTCAACATGGAGGTAATATGCTTCACAAGTTCTGCAAAATTTGGTATAAACCTCCTCACAAAATTGATCTTGCCCAAAAAGGATTGGATATATTTCTTTGATCTCGGAATAGACAAGGTCTATATTGTTTTTACTCTTTTTGGGTCAATTCAGACACCTACAGAAGAAACAATTTGTCTTAACAGCTTGCCTTCTTCTAAAGCAAACTGGGATTTCTTGGGATTGACTGAAATTCCAAACCTTTTGCACTTTAAAAACACTTTCCTCAAATGTTGCAAATGGTCATGATGGCTATTGGAGTACATTGTTATATCATCAAGGTAGATAAGGACAAACTTATCCTTCTCTCCGACAAATGTTATTTCCATAGCTCTCTGAAAGGTGGCTCCAACATTCATCAGTCCACAAGGCATCTTGGCATACATAAAAGTGCCCCAAGGAGTGGTGAATGCAGTCTTCTCTTGGTCATCTAGATGTACAGCAATCTGATTAAAGCCTGAAAATCCCTCTAGGAAAGTCATCACTTTGGCCCTTGAGACCTTCTGCAAAAAATTCTCCATCTTGGGCAGAGGATAGTTGTCTTTCTTAGAGCATTTGTTTAAATTTCTGAAATCAACAAAAAGTCTAATTTCTCCACTTTTCTTCCTCACCACTACAAAGTTGGCTACACATTTTGAATATCTGAGGGAAACTATGATTTTGGTAGCCAACAATTTTTTTTTTTTTTTCGATCAGAGGGAGGAGCATAGGATTTATTGGTCTCAACTTCTGCTTGAAAGGAATGGTGTCTTTCTCTAAGGGGATTTTATGCTAGATAATTTTCTTGTCATATGTTTTCAGGTCACTATACTCCCAGGCAAAGACATCAGCAAATTGCTTCATTAGATTGCAGTACTCAGCACTTTGGTCAGCAGACAGATGCATGGACAGATTTATGTATCTTGGCTGGCCTGGACTTCCTATATCATGCTTACAAACTACAGATCTGTCTTCTTTTTGGGCAGCCTTGTAAGGCACATCATTCTAGTCAAACAGTCTTTCTAAAGGAATAAGACCCTTAGGTATATGATTGTTGGGAATTTGGACAATGCTATCTTTACCAATTTTACTTCTAAGCTGTGCTTGAGGGCTTTCTTTCAAGGCTTCATTCTCTTGGTAAATTTGAATTTCATAAAATTCATCAATGACTTGCAGGAACCTATTCACTTCATCATCATCTTCAAAAACTTTCCAATGTTGGACATTGTCAAGCAAGGATGGTCTATATTTCATTTGGACTTTATAAACTAGTTTGGGAGGCATGGGAGGGATAAACATGCTAGAAAATACAACGTGGGAATTAGCAAGCTGATTTTTGGCTCTAGGGATATATGAAATACAAAAATTATCAAAGGAATCTTTGAGTCTCCATACCTCATCTCTGTATGCTTTCAGCCTTGGGTGATTTGCTTGAAATGTTTTGTTTACTTGCTGAATAATCATATCAGCATCTTCAAACACCTTTATGTTCTTGATATCTCTGCCTTTTGTTGCGTTCAGGCCCAATATCAGAGCCTCATACTCTGCTATATTGTTTGTGACTTAGAAGGCCAACTTAAAAGGCAGATGTGTATTTTCTTGTTGTGGAGACACTAGCACCACCCCTGCTCCTGCAGTCTCCCTGGAACATGCTCCATCAAAGAAAATATCCCAAACTTGACTTCCTTGCTCTTCCTTGGACTGAAATGCTTGTTTCCTGATATGCATTGAGGCCTTCTCAGATTCTTCTATTTGGAGAATACATGCTCCAAAATTAGTGCCCACGACATAAATAGGATGATTAGAAGGATTCTTCTCATCACTGATGATGTATTCCAGTTGTGCTTCTTTGTACAATCTCCTGCTTTCTCCTCCAAAAACTGGGACAGTGGCATAAGATAAATCATTCTGTAATGTCCCACCTAATCTCTTAATCCACCCTCTAGATAGCAGCATGCCAAAGTTAGGAGGGACATCTACTACCACTATGTCCATCACCATGCTCTTCATGGGCAGCTAAGTTAGGGTAATAGCTAAATCCTTAATCAACCCCAAACATTTCACTTTTCTTGAATCAAATGAAAATAGATCATGATATGGTCTAGTGATATCAAGGCCTAACTCTTCCATGACAACTTTTGGCATCAGATTGTGGCTAGCCCCTGTGTCTAGCAGGCAATTGTGGAGGATTTTATCATGAATGGTCAAGGAGACATAGAAAGATAGAGAATTATCATCAGCAAGCTCGATCATAGGGCTTAGTATAACTACAGGTCTATCATCTTGCAAATTGATGGAGTCAGTGGAGGCTTGTGTGGCTTTTAGATCAAGAGCTTCAAGGAGAGGCTTTATAAACACTTCACTCTTTACAAGTTCTAATAGAGGGATAGATATTTTCAATTTTTAAACTTCTGCTTCAAAGATGAAAGGGGAAGGAGACTTGTCAGGACCTCTTACCTCTTGAACTAGTGCTTTCAGGATGACTGGGTCAACTGCTGGTCTTCTTTGTTTGGTATTCTGTGATTCTGTTTGGACAACAACTCTTTGGGTAGGATTCTCCCTGACATTATTTGCATTAGACCTCAGGTTATATCTTTGTTGTCCACCAGTCTACAGAATAGCCTCTCTATCCCACCTTTGACTTGTTTGGTCCTGGTAATGCTTCTTCGTATTCAGCTAATGTCAATAAGGCAGCACTGCCTTGATCCTCCATACAATGAATTTCATCCTCATCTTCAATCAGTTCCTCCTCCATGACTAAATTTTGACAAAGAGCTTTAACTTTGTGCTCTTCATTTGGTTCTTTACCCCTCTGAATGATTTGCAGCTGTTCATTTGCCCTTCTAAATGGATTTGAATTTCTTGGAGCAAATGTGCCTTGATTTCTTGCTTTTCTTGAGTTCTGCTCAATCTTCAGCTTAGATATCTCTGCAGCCAATGACTCTATAATCCTAGTCATTTATCTAATTTAGGCTCTGATGATGAAGCAGAGGAAGAAGAAGCCTCACCTCTCTGTCTTCTTCTATCAGCATGACTTTTGAGCTTTTCTAGAGTCATAATATTAGATTCTACTTCTAGGGCTGCATCTTGTATATCAGCTAGAGTAGCATATCTTCTTTCTCTCAACAATAAGAAGAAATTAGAGTCAAAAGAATTAGCATTAGTGGGTTTGGCAGAGGTGGGAGCTGGGTTTAACTCAGCTAGTATTTTACTATATATACGTTAAATCTTTTATTAAAATCAAGCAAAGATTCCCCATTTTCTCTCTTCAAATTACCAAACTCGGTATGGTAATACAACAAGTCCTTTTTATCTCCCAATTCTTTAAAAATGCATCATATAAAGCTTCAATATCAGCAATAGATCTAGGGTTTAATTCTCTGAACTATTTTCTAGCCTCTCCATTAAAGCTTTGGACAAAAACTCTCATCCACACATCATTTTCAGTAATGTCTAAATTATGAGCATAACTATAAAAAGCTTTAAGGTTTTCTTCAGCTATTACCCCGTCTGTACCAATGAACTTAGGCATATATTTTTGGTACTCTCCTGAAGGCATGGAACTTAAAGGAACAGGCAAGACTAGGGGTCGATACCTAGCAGCTATAATTCTTTCCATCCTTGTGGATGCTTGTTAGCTTGCCATGAATGGAATATGTGGAGGGCTACTGGTAGATGAATAGTGGGAAATAATGAAATGAATGGCAGAGACAAGGGAATATGATGGACTGTATGGGATACAATCTTTGGACTGAGATCCAAAGGGGAACTAAAAGAACAAGGAGCTGTATGAATCTCTGTAGGAAATTTCTCACTAGCAACACTAGGCTCTATATCTTCAAATGATATATTCTCAACTATAGCCTCCTCTTGCAGAGATACATAAGATTTCTTAGGCTTACCTAATCCTGATGCTCCTTTTAGTGATATTTTCTTCACTTTTATAATCTTCTTAGGGTCAGGCACTAGTCCAGCTGGTGATTTCTGAGGATTTCTTCGAGTATGTCTCACAAACTAAGCTAGAACTGCAATGTGGAGTCACCAAATAGATGATTACAACCAGAAATGTGCCCAGACCTTGTCTATCATCAAAATATGGAACTGTGTCATTTTCCCAGGGAAGCCAAGCTTCAATCTCCTCTCCCTGACAATGGCGCCAATTAATGTTATCACCCCAAGAAACTCTCCTAGGTTGTATCTCAGAGATGCTCGGGAACATTACAAACTCAACAAAATGTTGGAAATGGATGAATGGAAGAAATGATGCATATTCAAGCTAGATAACCACTTCTACTATGCTTAACTCCAGACATAGGTGAACACCCCCAAACTACAAGGCTTTAGACCACCAATTACTCACAGTTTAGGAATTAGTGAACATGAAGAATACTGACCACACTAGCAGATGCATAGGACCCTGTGATGGCCAGCTACAACCAGTAAGAGGTCTGCAAATCTATTCCCTAATGCACAAACTGACAACTCTCTAGCACTAAATAAACAGAAACCTGCATAACACATTCAATGATACATACTATATTCTAACATAAAGGTGGGATGACAACCCCTCTAATGCTAAAAATCAAGAGCACATGAATAAATGCATAACAGGCATATCCTAGAATAGAGAAGAAGTGGAAAGTGAGCAATTAACAGCAAAAGAAGCTTGTATTAGCTGAAAATGAAGACGAGACACTGCAAGTATCATAGTAGTTACAGTCTCTAGAAGTTGAACCTTACATCAAAACCAAAACCATCAACCCTCATCACATTGTGTTTTTTGGTATATATAGAGGTTGATTACAAAATGTTCTGCTATTCTATGCGTGGAGGGGTCATAATGGACCACCAACCACTTTAATTCTCTGATGGAGTCTCTATTATGATCTACTGGCTTTAATGAAAAAAATTGATCTTTTCTGATATTCTGTTGTCCTTTTTGAGCAGGTAGAATGTCCTATGAAAGAACAATCGATAACTGATAAATGTTGTGATCTGCTCGAGGAATGTCCTTTTTTTTCTTCGGCCACTCTGCTTCTTGAATGCAGTTGTTGTGGATTAACTGCATAAGGCACTAGTAGTTGATCGTTGTCATCCTTCGAATGCACAAAAAAATCAATAAGCATGGACTTCATGGCAAGTAGACGAACTAAAAGGAGGAGTGATCCTGGTCGTCAGATTGCCCGGATGGATAGCAGAGATTGCTTTGCAGAAGGAATCGGGAGATATGTGGGCAGGACGATCATAGGCCATTGGATCTTAGGCAGGTAGATCCAACGGTTGTCGGGCACGGTAGTTGCATGGAGTTTATCAGGCGGGGAGAGTGGGATAAGCGGTAAGTGGTATTTCCCGCACTGCTTATCAGAGGAAGGCGGTAAATGTACAGAGGCCAGCGATTACAATAGGAGGGAAATACGTGGTGTATGGGATGAATAGAAACCATTTTCCCCACGAGTTAAAGTGTGGGTAAGTTTCGGCATCGGGAGGAGCGAATACCCTTGGATCAGGAGGTGGACAATAGGATGGCAGGGAAACTAGCGTGCAAGTTTAATGAATGATGTGATGGGAAAGATTATGTGGAAATGCACAGTTATATGGATTAACACCTTAGCACTGAGGAGCTTGATGGAAAGGGGATTATGCCGAGACTTGGGAAAAAGGAGATAGCAGGGTTTATGAGGGTATAAATGGAGTAAAGGTGCAGGAGAGGCACAATTGATGCACATCTTTTTTAGCATAAACAACCCGATCAGACCTGCGTTTGCCTCTCAAATTTTGCAGAATGTACCAGAGCTAACACTGGCTCCTTCTGGGGACGAGATCCTCCTTGTGAGGTCTCAATAACCTGCAGATCAATGCCTTCATACAAAACAAGCTTAAAGACATTGCCTAGTATTCCATTGGGCATGGAGTTTGACTGATCCTACACTAAAACTAATAAAAATAAAATATTTACAATTTTAAGGCCAAGGGACCTTAAATCACATAAATTTTCAAGAAATGCCCATTCACTGGGCCATCAAAAACTGCTTCTCCTCCCATGCTTTGCAGTAGGAAGGTGTTGTTCTCTTTGATCTAAGAAATAATAAAAGGCCTTGTCCAGAAAGCATCAAATTTCCCATGGTTGCCTTTCTTTTCTTTCAGTGTATCCCACTTCAGGACCAAATCCCCAACCTGAAAATTATATGATTTTGTCCTCTTGTCAAAAACTTCCTTGATCTTTCTCTGATGTGTTGTAGAATTTTCAGCCAACTGTTCTCTGATTTGATGTACCTCTGCTAAATCAGTGATCCTTTTTACCATGTATTCTTCCTCACTTTGTTTTGTTTGCAGAAACTCTGCCACAGGGAGAGTTAACTGAATTGGGAATATAGCCTCAATGCCATATACCAGCCTGAATGGAGAATTCCCTGTGGATCTCTTAGTGGTCACTTTGTCAGCCCAAAGTGCATACTTGAGCTTAGAATCCCAATTATTTTTGTTATCCTCCAACAATTTTTTTATTATCCTTACTAAGCTTTTGTTAGAGGATTCTGCTAGACCATTTCCCTAAGGGTAATATGATGTAGAATGAACCAATTTTATATCCATTGAATCACACATTTCCACCATTTCTTTAGCTCTGAAGGCTTCTGCATTATCTATGACTAATTTATGTGGACAACCAAATATGGTGAAGATATTTTCTGCAAAAACTTCATGACCACATTATGATTAGCCTTTCCGGTAGGGATTTCTTCAGTCCACTTAGTGAAGTAATCAGTGGCTACTAATATCCATCTGTGTTGGCCACTGGAATGTGGATTGATTTCTCCAATGAAATCCAAGCCCCACTACTGAAAAGGTCCTTTTTCATGTATTGGTTTTAAGGGCAGGGACTTCAACTCTTGTTTCCCTTCGAATCTTTGGCACCTATTTAATTGATGATTTCCAATTAAAATAATAATAAATCTACATCTATATATTTATATATTTGATTGGAAGGCTTCTGATAACAGTCACTTCTTTCCATTAGATCCCCTTTAGGCCTTTGCGATACTTGCTACTTCATTATATTATATAGTTGGAGCTTGCTACTTGTTGGCATGTTGGGGTAAACAAACTTGATGTATTTTTTTTTATCTCGCAGTTGGAGCCTATGGAATAAAAAATAATTTTGATAGCTTGGAAAAAGTGGTATCTTGACAAAAGTGGTAGAGAAAACATTAATCTCTCCTACCATGACAAACATGGCCACTAAAACTTGCAACATTGTTTGTAGGAAATGAAAATTATGTTTCTTTTTTCCAAACATGTATGTTAGTATATTACAGTTTAATGAATATGTTTTATTATTATCATATATGGCTTCATACTTTAACAAAACATTCGCCAAGACTTTACAAGATAATATAATCTAGTGAGAGATGCGCCAATATATATATATATTATATTAGTGATAAAATCACCTCCCATTTTTCCTATGTATCATGGGGATTCACCCATTTATTATACATATAAATTTAGGGCGGCTCTTAAAATTTTCCCTGGTCACAGGCGCAGACTGTTGTGAACACATAATTCAAGTTGCTTTCTGGATGCAGCTTTAGAGGAGTAATTACACGGTTGTCCGATCAATTTGTCACCCCCGTTTACAAGATGATATTTGAACACGATCTACCCTGCATGTCAAAGGAAGCAATGGAGGCACTAATAGACATTGATGATTCGTATGCCTCACCATCTGGCACCTTCATTCGAATGTTTAACGCAGAGAATCCTCTACATGTTCTACTGAAGTTTTCTTTGGACATACTTGTCATGCAAGAAGTAGCATATCACATCTCGGTAGGATTGACATCTAGACCTCACTAGAAGAAAAAGGCACCTTGGCCCACTCTTCTGTTCGAGATTGGGTTATATGAGATCTGGAGTATCAAGCAAGTGGATGTCAAGTAGAATAGATGAAGAAGTATCCATTCGACCTCCAAAGTTACAATCCATATGACCCACATTGCATTGTGAAGGATCACTTCATAAGAGTACATTTCAACTAGATCCATGGGGAATTTCATTGGGCCAAGGAGCACCCATGGAGATATTGCTACATTTTCTCCAGACCCAATGAACAAGTCATCTTCGTTGTGGAGTGGTTAGAAAAGCAACATGAAGTAGCATCACTGACAACACTAGCAATAGTAGCAGAGGCAAGCATACTAGTGCGCGATAAGGGCAAGAGGAAGATTTTTTATCACATGGAGGAGGAGCAAAGCTACAAGTTTCTAACAGATCTATTAGTAGAGAAAGAAGCTATGGCTATAGAGGCAAAGAGGCACTAGCATGACATGTGAATCACGGAGAGGCGGAGGGATAAGAGAAGAATGGAGGAAGTAGAGAAGGAGTTGCATGAGTTGAGGGAACAACTCCAAAAGGAACAAGAGCAACACAAACAGGAGAGGGAAGCGCAGTAGCAACAGGTAAAACAAGGGGCACAAAATGTGAAAATAGATGAAATAACACCCGTATAGGTAGCAGATTCATCAGAATAGCTAGCATAAGGAAAAGATGGTGAACCATCATAGGAAAGGACTTCACTCATTAGATAGAACAAGCACTCCAATAATTGGATGTAGACATGGAGCAGCAGGAGTTGGAATATGACACCAACCTCATGCCTCACCACCAACAGGTCGACTTACTCGCTTCACTGCATCCAGATAATGAGAAATTCTCAAGAGACCAAGGAGGCACTGAGATACTTGGTGATCATCCAGAATGAGAGATGCACAAAATCTCATTCGACAAATTTCAACATAGAGTTGCACAGTCTCACAGAGTATTGACTCTAGAGGATCATACATCCCTTGCACAAGTTGAGGAACGAGTGATCATGACTGATGTGCAAAAACATCCAGAATACTTGGTTGATGCAACCAAAGTGTATATCGAAGCCACTAGCTCAAGTGTTCACTTTCTGATAGCGGAGAATGATCTAATGGCGAAGGAACTATAGATGAGCAAGGAAAGAGGAGAGTCAGTGACAGTGCCCGCCCGAGCTGAACTGAAGAAGGAAATACTAGATGAAGTATTGTCCCTTGACATAATTATGCAAGCATTGTACTCTAAGTTTGGTACCGTGCATAAGGAAGTTGTCCATCTCAAAAAATGGCAGCAACGATGTGCTAGAAGAGCACGTGTCTTGACGAACTTGCATGCTTCTATTGATGACATGAAAACATGGACAATGAAATACAAGGTAGCCCCACTTCACTTGCCTAAGATGATGAGGGCCAATGCGGTTGAGTTGAATGCATTGTTATAGACATTTTTGGGCACTGCAACCCCAATCATAAATGTCCATAAACTGAGGGCTCCTAAGTCCCTAAAAGTGTTTCTTCACTACCTAAAGGAACAAGGTCAACTGATTACATCATCTCCCAGAAGTTCTCCACTAAAAACTACTCAGAAATGGTCAAAACTAGACCATACTGAATACCTAGTGCAGAGGATGCGATGCATATCACCTTCCCAGTGTAAAAGGTGTGATGCATACTAGATGGCCCCTCTGTAGGGTGTGATGGGCGAGAATGGACAAATGGCAGAGACAGTTTGTGAGATGGAAGATGATAGAATATTCCAGAAGCTTCCCCTCTGACACTTGCCTCTCTGTTTTTGACCAGGGATGAGTAAGAGATCATCAGTCTCCAAGTGGAATCAAGAACCATCAGAGATAGGACATTGATCAAGACCCCAGAAGATGACTCACCCCCCTACAATCATCTATATATGGATCCCTCATCACAGAGATCCGGAGGCTGGAATTTTGTATCTTGTAGAGAAGTGCTATTGGTTTTCTGGTGAAACTTCATAGTGTTGGGTGATCTAAGCTTTACTTGAGGTGAAGAAGGGCTTTCTTGCTGGAGGGTGATGCTGGGTCAGAACTATTGGTTGTAATCCTCTTGCTATTCTTGATATTAATAAAGCTATTCAAGTTTTCCTCCGTATTCTTGTATGTTTGATTGTATATTGATTTGTGTGGTTAATACATATCTGGTCCTGTGTTATTTATGAATATAGATCTCTATTCTTCGATAGTATTATGCTGCTTTGATTCCACAGGTGCTCTTTGAAGCTAGGCAGATGAAGAAGAAGCGGTAAAGATCTATCAGGAAGGAGAGGAATCAAGTAAGGAACCAAGCGCAAGACTAGGGTTGGTGTCCTTTGTTCCACTCTTATCTATTTTTCATAAAGGAAAATGAAAGTAGTCTTTACTTGTTTCTTTCTAAGATAGCTACCAGTCTTAGTGGGAATAGTAGCTCCGAGTGGACACTATTCCTAGTAACAAAATGGCGACTCCACTTGGGAGTGAATAGATTGTTCATTAGTCTATCTTTGTTTGTTTTATAAACTTACAGACGGAGCCTAAAGTCAAGCCAACTAGCCTTCGAAATGCATTTGTTATGCAAATGCAAAGTAGATCAATGTTGCTTCAGTCTATCTTCAGGTTTTGTTTATAAATTGAACAATCGATCTACAAACGTTCTAATTTCCCTAATTGGTGGCTCTAGTAACCTCCTTAGATCAACCCTTGTGATTTACATTTATTTAACATCACTTACTCGGCCTAAATCCCTGAACTGAACTGTAAATTGTGAGCAAAGACTGGTTAAAAGTCTCACACCGGTACCATCGCACGCTCCCTTCAAGGCAGTCTGTATGCATCAAATGTCCTGTGTGCAGTAGGTGAGATGCATACTGGATTCCCTATGTGACAGGTGCGATGGTCAGGGAAGGTTAAATTTACCTTCAGACTTTGGTTTTTCTTCACTCTTTTTAGTTCTATTCAGGACTTTTACTGTCTTTGGTCAGTATATCTTTGTGAAAACCCCCTTTTCTTCCATCATTCCACCTCTATTGTGCAAAGAACTATAAGTGTTTTTATGTATTGTGCACCATTTTCAGTTCTCTTTTGCAAAGAAGTAGCGTAGTCGAACTATTGTTTCTTAATCTGAAAGTGTCATAAGTGTCATTTTCAGTGATAGAAGAGAATCCCATTGTTCTTGATAGTTGATTGTACTATTACTCTTGTATATGATTTGAATTAGTAGTTTTTAAATTGTTGAAAAACAGTTTTCATTTAGAAATCGCAAAGTGTCACCCTTATCTTCACTTCATTTTGAAAAGAAATTTGTTAAGTATTGTCGCTTTGAAAATAATTCAGATTTTCACTTAGTTTTCTTATCGTCATTCATACATTAAGAAGGCTAAAAACAAATACATGCATGTGCATTTGCATTTAGACTGCTTGGTTTGATTTAGGATAGTGCATTTAGTGTGTGCTCTATGCTCTTTGTTGAAAGACTCTCAATTTTCTTTCCTGAGTAGCTAGGACTTTCATTGCCAAAAGAAGATTAAATAGTTGTTTATCATCTTAGACTACATTTAAGGAATTGTATACACATCACGCGGTGAACCTGAAAGGCAAATTTTTAAACAAGATCAATTATAAAATAAGTTTAATGAATCTAAAAACACTTTGGAACCAAACGCACAACATCTAGAAGTCTAGGCTAGAGACGTATTCCGACGTCGTAAAACCTGGTAACTGTTGTTTTCACTGTTGGTTGGGTGATTCCTCCACTCTGAGATGACAAGTGCCAGTACGGAATTGTGCTCCCACATACCGTCGAGTATATATTGGGAGACCACAATAGGCTATATCCTTTATCCTTAGGAAGCCATGTTTTCCACCCTATCGATCGCAATGCACTGAACACAGCATTTGGGAAGATTGACTGTCGTACCGTAAAAAGTATTATGCAGTTTTTGATTGGTTTGGTAATCCCCTCTACCTAGATTTCCAGAGAAGTCTCTTTTGCTCTTTTTCGGACTCCTTAAAAGAAAAGGTCCATCTGAGCACTTGTCACTTCAGGCTCATTAAAAATCGAAGGCGACTAGAGTCATCTTTTGTTTTTTCTCGACTCTTAAAAATTGAAA
>APFE030551295.1:32127-68949 GCA_000404065.3 Pinus taeda
GATTGGAAAATTCCAAACCTTACCTAGAATCAGCTGCTACCCGAAATCATCACTCGTTCCTCAAAAAATGAGTCTCCTTTAAGCTCTTTTCAACTGACTCATAAAATATGAAAATATTCCCGAGCAATTAGCCTCTCCGGCTCATTAAAGTCATCAGAAGTGTTATCCCTCCTCTATATTTTAATCTTTTTGGACTTGAGCGATTATTACACAAAAAGATCGAGCGCTTGTCTTGTTCTGCTCGTTAAAATTACCGAACATTCATCCCTTTCGTATTATTTTACACTTTTTCAGACTTAAGGGATTATATGACGAAAAAGAATGTTTAGAGTTTCCTTTCCGTCCCTTTTAGACTCTCTAAAATTTAAAAGGACCGAGTTATCTTTGTCGTTAAACTCGTTAAAACCGAATAGCGACAAACTCGTCCAAATGGACGAGAACGAGTTTCACTGTCACTAGGCTCGTTAAAATATAGCGACAAGTTTGCCCGAAGGGTGAATTATAGAACAAGCATATGTTATCCTCCTCAAGATTGACAAAAATAAAGAGGTACTGGTCAGCAATGACTAGTGAAAATTGGGAAGAAAACTTGAAAAAACTTTATGGGTAGCAAGTCGCTTTTGAACATGACACTTTATCTCCACATTCGAGTTAGGTTGGGTTGTTCCGTTCATTGGTCATATCACCATTGGTCTGTCACACCATCCATATTTGGGGTTAATGCTACCAATCCATCGTCAGTGTCGCTGATATGTTCAAGAGAAGTCACTTAGAGAATTCACCTGTGTCTCACCTGCTGCAATACATTCACGCTCCATTCCTTCATGAACACCACCCTGAACCCTGTATCATCAGATCTTTTTCACCTCCAAAATCATTTGCTTCATTCCGTGTCATAGATGTGGGATTCATTAAGGCCCTCCTACGATGGGGCACTTCTTGTCGACATCATCTCATTATCCAAGAAGTCGACCTAGGAACAACCCTTTCAGTACTTTGAAGCTTGCATGCCTCAATGGAAAGTTTCTCACTTTCGGCGATAGGTTTACATTAATGGCCTTCGACCGAGAGATTTTTCATGGTGTTCAACGCCAATTCTTTTTTCACACCACGCGAATTGTACTGTAGTACCTTGAGGATCATTGTCATTATTGTTGATTCCTCTCGCGCCTGTTAACATCTTACATCATTGGATGGTAATCAGGCGATGTCTTTCCATGTTCGACTCCAAAACATTTTTTCACATGGATCGACTTGTACACCGAGTGAAGATCGAACGAGTGTTGAAGACCCCGAATCTAGTTTCATCCATCCGGGCTGCGATATATTCAGGAATATAAAGACATCAAATGTACATCATTGCTAAACAGATGATCATCCAAATCAAAGGATGATGAGTCCGAACCATCAGTCTGCTACACAGACGATTGTCTGTCTTATGTACATAAAAATGAATTTATAAACCTGAGCATGGGAATGCCCACCTCAGCTAGATCATGAAAAATTTTATGAAGATAATTTATTGTATTGTATCTTATAACAGGTTGCCTCCCAGCTCGAAAAAACTTCGGATCCTCATGATAAAGCATTTCACCCGACATCAAAAGATTAACAACCTCATGCTTTAGGGGGAAACTCTTATAGACATTTTTGGGCACTGCAATCCCAATCATAAATGTCCATAGACTGAGGGATCCTAAGTCCCTAAAAGTTTTGCTTCACTACCTAAAGGAACAAGGTCAGCTGATTACATCATCTCCCAGAAGTTCTCCACTAAAAACTGCGCAAAAATGGTCAAAACTGGACCATACTGAATACCCAGTGCAGAGGGTACGATTCATATCACCTTCCCAGTGTAAAGGGTGCGATGCATACTAGATGGACCCTATGTAGGGTGTGATGGGCGAGAATGGACAAATGGCAGAGACATTTTGCAAGGTGGAAGATCATAGAATCTTCCAGAAGCTTCCCCTCTGACACTTGCCTCTCTGTTTTCGACCAGGGATGAGTAAGAGGTCATCAGTCTCCAAGTGGAATCAAGAACTATCAGAGAGAGGACACTAATCAAGACCGTAGAAGATGACTCACCCCCCTACAATCATCTATATATGGATCCCTCATCACAGAGATCTGGAGGCTGGAATTTTGTATCTTGTAGAGAAGTGTTGTTGGTTTTCTAGTGAAACTTCATAGTGTTAGGTGATGTAAGCTTTACTTGAGGCGAAGAAGGGCTTTCTTGCTGGAGGATGCTGCTAGGTCAGAACTATTGGTTGTAATCCTCTTGCTATTCTTGATATTAATAAAGCTATTCAAGTTTTCCTCCATATTCTTGTATGTTTGATTGTATATGCATTTGTGTGGTTAACACATATTTGGTCCTGTGTTATTTATAAATATAGACTCTATTCTTCGATAGTATTATGTTGTTTTGATTCCACAGGTGCTCTTTGAAGCTGGGCAAATGAATAAGAAGTGGTAAATATCTATCAGGAAGGAGAGGAATCAAGTAAGGAACCAAGCGCAAGACTAAGGTTAGTGTCCTTTGTTCCACTCTTATCTATTTTTCATAAAGGAAAATGAAAGTAGTCTTTACTTGTTTGTTTCTAAGATAGCTACCAGTCTTAGTGGGAATAGCAGCTCTGAGTGGACACTATTCCCGGTAACATGCACATATCCGGAGTCAAATCCCAAACTATGAAGATCTCTCATAGCTCATCATTAGCATAAAGGCTTCCCATGCATGAGTATTCAAGAGTATGGATGTTGTGGTGCACACACATGTGATCCCATATATTAGGACTCTCACCCAAGTGAAGACAAAGGAACATTTCCAAATAGAGCTTAACTTGTACTTCATTGAATTGATTCACATTTCCACGAGTCAGTTAGAGCCTAGATCTACCTTAGGCTAAAGGGAGGCAATCTTAGGATAACCACAAACCAAGCCTAACCTGGTAGTTAGCCCTACCAAGTCAGGAGAGGGCTCTCTCCTTGTAAATTTCAGTTGAGATTACTGAATTGAATATGTATTTTAGTCTAGGTATAGTAGCTCTAGGGTTTTTGGTTGATTTTGAAGGTTTTGTTGGTGGATCAAATGGAGTAGGCAACTTTGAGTTCGAGAAATCAAGTCAGAATTGCGAGGCGTTCTATGGGGCGAGGTGGGTAGGTGTTTTAGCACTTGAAATTAAGTCAAATTGAAGGTCTAAGACTGGTGAGGAGCTGACGAGGGCATGCAAGAATCATGAATCCTCTTCAGACAGCTAAAAACATCAGAAACTAAATGTATTCCCAAGGCAGAGAATTGTTACCAATTTATTCTACCTATCTATCTTGATTTCATTTAGTTAAGAAGAATGAAATAGATTTTGGCACATATAACACATGAGAAAAACTAATGACAAAAGGAGAAAAAATTCATAGACACATTACCACAAGATTTCCACAAAAATAGCTGCAAATCCTGGTTTATTTCATTGCCAAACTGCTGTACACATGTACAATGTAGCTCAAAGCATCCAAAAGAGTCCAACCTTTACCAAAGAGGAAGAAGAAAACATAATTTAGACATGAAAACCACTTGTGATAGCCATCAGGGGTCGAATCTAAGAGATAATGGGTTGTTTCAACCATATCTAAACTAGGAACAAGAATATAGGCAGTGGAACAACTTGCCTCTAAAACTATGGAAACTAATTCATTGAGTCCCAAACCACTTCAAAATGATGAATCTACCCTCTAAGGTCATTTTGAACTTACATTTACATAGCATAGCATCATTTATAATCATAAATTCATCCAAGATGAGAGAAAAAGTCAACTTGTAGAAAAACTAGGTGAAATTTGGATTTTTGAGCAAACTAGTTCTATGCATAGCGCCACCTGTCCTATGCATAGCGCCATTCTTAGCTGATCTTGGAGGCCTTCCCCTTAGCCAAACTGAGCCTAAGATAGCTCATTGGAAAGGGTTTCCTGTCTAACTTCTATCACATCTTGAATTTTTTATTAGAGGTCACCTTCACCCACAAAAGTGGAATCTCCCAAGGCCGCTTCCTGTGTGCCCAAAAAGAGGCAGAGAGGTCATTGTTTTATGGTTTTTTGACCTTTAGGTGACCAAGATTTGCTCCAAATTTGCTGAAACTTTTAGGGATTGATGTTCTAATCATGATGAATCTGAATATGCAAACCATTCCTCCAAAAAGTCTCGCATCCAAAAGTGTAGCGCCGGTGGCGCTACACACCTAATGCAATTTCCTGTGTTGGAAAATTTCAAAAATCTCAAAATGACAAAAACTCACCAAAACTTGCCCATATTTGGCACAAGGCACTCTCATTAGTTTCTTTAATGGGCTAGTGAGGCCTTAGCCAATATTTTTAGCTTGTCATTATCCTTTTTTCACCTCAAGGCCTTCCTCAACCTTGCCTTAAGCTTCCTTATCCTTATATTGCATATTTTGTTCTAGGTCATATAGTGATAGCCCATGTGATGAAGCATCTTCTTTTCTCAAATGGCCTTATCAAGTAGCTTTTCTAGGTGTATGTTGACCCTTTCAAGCCAAGTTTCCCAGCCATTCTCAATCTCTTGCTCAATGGAGGTCAACTTGACCTTTGCCTTCTTTGCCTTTTGTCGGTTTTCCTTGATCATTTGTAACTCCATGAGGACTTGTTTGTCGGTCAATTGTTTTTTTTCTTGCTCTAGATAATTGATCATCCACTTTGCCCTCTCTAAATTGACTAACAAGGCTTGTATATCATCCTCTTACACCTTGATGATCATGTCTTTAGTGATCTTTGTACCTTAAGTTTATAAATCAATGACATCAACTCCTTGTGTCTCCTCATGATCAAAAAGATCAAAATCTCTCTCTTTCCCATCACTAGGATCCTTCTCATGCATTTTTCCCTTTCCTTTACCTTTTCCCTTACTGTGCTACCCAACCTGTAGTGTTGAGCTGAAGATGAAGGCAAATCCCCTTCCACTCCTTGTGGAGATAGAATTTGCCTGTGGCCTGTAGACGAAGGTGAGACCCCTTCCACACCTTGTGGAGATAATACTGGCTTGGCAGCTGCAAAAAGTTTCCTAGTGCCTCTCTCATATCTCACAAACATTGGCACTCCCATAGTTTCAGTCTCTTGGACCTTTTGTTGTGCTGAAGGTCTACCTTCTTCTTGAGGCACTGATGAAAATACTTAAGGGCTTTTGAACACTTCATGAGAAATGAAGGTCTCCCATGGTATGCTAAGTAGGTTCAGCTAATGTAAGACAATGATTTTAATCACAGAGAAGCGATAGATGCTAGTTAGATTTTGGGGGTATGATTTCTTCTTTACAATGAATGCCATCTTCTCTATGTTTCTAAATATGAAGTAGGGGATATTCATCATTCTCACCCTAGTGAAATGCATCAGCAATATAATGTGGTAGACATACAGTCTGGAGAACCTACCTTCACAAGTAAAGTACTTGATGTGATCTTCATTAATGGAACAAACCTGTCCTCCAAGAATTTAAAGGGAAATAATCTTTTGAGTTTGATATGATATTTAGCCTTAATGTAAGGCTCATAGTACTCCCTGTCAATGTACTAACCTTTGTTCCACTTTTCACTCACATTTGGAATAACTGTAGCTTTTGAAATGACAGCTCGTGACAAAGTGAATGTGACTCCAGCAAGGTTTACCTCATTGTTATCCTCCAAATGTGTCACAAACAACCTTGCTAATTCATGATGGGATTTTACCCTTTCCACCATTTCACAAAATCCAAAACATGACTGATGTCTGAAACAAGAAAGGTAAAATGGGCAGGCTTGCAACTCCCTCAAACTAGTGGTATCCTCTCTAATATGTGTTCCTCCCTTATGAGGCCTTCTGCCTTGAGTGTCTCTCTCTCTGGAACTGTCACTATGTGTCTCTTCCTCCATTTCACACTCACTGTCCCTCTCCATTATTGTACTGATATATGTCTTTGTGGTTAATGAGGAGTGATGGATTAGTGAATGTAGGTAAGATGAGTATGAAGAGATTTCGGATAGGAAAGTAAGTGAGGGTGAACAAGAATGGGAAAGGGAGATGGAAATAAGTAGGGTTAGTGTATGGTGTAGGGTTTGGGATTATGGTAGGCTTTGGGAGTAATGGTAGGGTTTGGGGTATATGGGTATAGGGTTTGGGATTGTAAGGAAAAGTTTTAGGGTGGGAATTATGTATGGGAGGATGGTTTGGGAAACAGTAAAAATGATATGGGACAACAATAATTAGGGTTTAATGTTTTGAGAGACAACACAACCCAAACACTTATGTAACAGTTCTTGTCCGCAAGAAAAGAGATGTTACTTGCTATGGAAGAATTTGGGCGTTTTGAAGCAATTTGATGAAATTTGCAGTTGTTTGTGGCCCAACTCCTAGGTGTGTAGCACACTTCCCAGGTACGTAGCGTAGCTCCTATGCATAGCACCCATTCAAAAAAACACTCGAGAAAAAGCCTAGGTGCGTAGCGCCAAGTTTTGGTGTGTAGCGCCGGGCAATTTCCTCCAAAAACATAGCAATTTCTTCCCTTTGCTCAAGGATCCCTTAAAATTGTGATTTTGCTCATAACTTCAACTTTAACAATGAATTAACTTGAGAAAGAAATGACCTTTATATGCTTTGGGAACTTCTGATTTTTCACTCTCCAAAACCCACTTTATAATGTCTTTTGGCTTTTTCAAATGTTATATTTTTTGGATGCTTGACTTTTTGCTTAAAATAGGTGAACAGATGCTTGATAATCTTTTGCTTTTTGCAGTGGCATGTACTTGGAGATATCAGCGAGTGACCAGGAGAAGCATGTGATCATTAATTACATATGAGAAATAATAAAATTACATGAAATTACAAATAAAAAACAATGCTCTGTTTTCACCTCAAAGTAGTTTTTAGGTGAAAAACTTATTAAATTTACAAATTATGAAATTAATATTTCTTGATGATTATTGTCATCCTCATGTGTCTGCTGACCCTTATTGGTCAATGGTTACTGAAAATTTGACATGGTGAAACCCTAATAGCTAATGAAACTGAAACCTTAAGACCTAAGACCTAATTGATGAAACAGACTGAAATGAACCTGGACCTGAACAATTGACTGAATCACACATGGAAAGTGGTCAACAGATATGTGTCATGAAGGAAAAAACTGAAATGTGCCTACTATCAATTGATCCATAACCTAATGGAATGAAACTCATTGAGAATGGGACAACTAATATGAATGCAAAAGAGTGAATTTTGATCACTGATGGCAGTGTGCAGACATTGACACTAACATTGGCTCCAATGAGGATGGTAGCTCCTTTGAGGTGCCAAGAACCATAGATCTCTAGAATAAGTAGACTAGTGCCTCATGCATTGGGAAATATAGTCAATTTACTTCAAAGACTGAAACTGATACTATGAAAATGGACTCAAGACTCAAACTAACTCAAGACTCAAAGACTGATACAAATCACTCAACTTTATAGCCTTCACCTCGGGCCCCAAGGTGAAATGAATTATAACTTTTGAACACTTGCAATGAAAGGAAAACGGTATATATAATGAGCACTTCATGATTTCAGAAATCACCTTAGAATAAGTAGGGCTTCAGGAGCCTACCATTGACTGGTCCTCCTGAAAAATCTTGTCCATCCATTTCTTTGAGCAGGAATGCATTTTGTTCTTTGTATGCAACAATCTTATAAGGTCCCTTCCATAAGTTTTCAAACTTGCCATGCTTGCCTTTATCTTCATTCCTAGTATCCCACCGTAACACCACATTTTCAAGCTGGAATTTACTTCCTTTCATTTTCCGATCATAGATCTTTTCGAAATACTTCCTCTCTTGTCTGTTGTAAATGGATCATCTGATTGATTCTCCGCTGAAAATCATCTTCCTCACTGCCAGCCTCCTGTAAAAGTTTCACAACCGGAACTGCAAGGGATGTTGGAAAGACTATGTCAATGCCATATACTATCTCAAATGGAGACATACCTATAGACTTATTTTGGCTCACCCTGTCTGCCTACAAAGCATTAACTAACTTCTTATGCCAGCCTTTCTTATTTGTTTCTAGCAACTTCTTGATGATGTTCACCAATGACTTATTGGAGGATTCGGCAAAACCATTACCTTGCGGATAATATGTCATGGAGTGACCCAAGGTAATCTTATACTTGTTGCAAAAGTTGATCATCTTCTTGGATTTGAATGTAGCTGTGTTATCTGTGATGATTTTACTAGGACTACCAAAACAAGATAAAATGTTTGATTCCAAAAATTGCATGATTACCGTGTTTGTTGCCTGTCTGGTCTAGATTGCTTCAATCCACTTGGTAAAATAGTCGGTAGCTGTTAGAATCCACTTGTGCTGAGCCAATGATGTTGGATGGATTTCCCCAATAAAATCGAGTCCCCACTGTTGAAATGGTGCATTGACTTCAGCTAGTTTTAGAGGAAGAGGCAACAACTTTATTTTCCCCTAAAAGACCTGACATTCATGATAGCTCATGACTATTTTATAGACATCTGAAAATAAGGTTGGCCAATAATAACCTGCTCTCAAGATTTTGTTTTCTGTTGTCTTCCAAAACAAGTGACCACCACAATCACCCTTTTGAAAGTCACTGATAACCTGCTGGGCTTCATCTTCAATAAAGAGTTCAACAAAACACTACCTAGATCCTTCCAATAAAGGGCATTGTTCAAAATGCAGAATTTAGCAGCTTTAAGTTTGAGAGTTCTACCTTTATTTTTTGACATTTTCAGAGGTGGTGAGAGGAGCTGAAGTACATACACAACATTTGAATACCATGGTGACTGGAGGAACATTTCAGACACTTGAATCAGGGAGCTTTCTTCTTCATCTTCAGACATGGCTGCAATAAGATTTATATCTAACGCATGCAAATTTGATTCTGCCATCAACCTCGCTAGGCCTTGTCCTTTGTCAACTTTGTAGGCTTGATCTCCATATCGTATTATAACATTGCTGCCATCCATTTTCCCCTCCTTCCTTTCGGATTAGTCTGTACGAGCACATCCTTAACTGTTGCGTTAGGAACATATTCTATGATGTCAAAGTGCAGAATATACACTCAGAAATCCTTCAAAGCTTTGACAAGAGCAAGAGCCTGCTTCTCAATTATGTTGTACCTCAAAGCTACATCTCTAATAGTTCTACTAAAGAATGCAATGGGCTTTTCTAGTTGATCTCTCTTTTGCATTAAAACTGCTACCATGGTATGCTTAGATGCAAATGAGAACAAAATGAAATCTTTTTTATAATCACGACTAATCAAAACCGGAGCTGTAGATAAAGCATACTTTACCAAATTAAAATACTTCATAGCATCCTCCATGCACTTTACCACGCTGTCCTTCTTTAGCATATTAGTAATTTCTCTCAAATGCTTAGCTAGATTGGGTACAAATATTCATAGGAAATTCATCTTACCGTTAAAATCTTGTATCTCTTTTTTGTTCCGAGGAAAATCTATCTGCTGAATTTCTTCTACCCTTGAAGGATCAATACGGATGCCTTCCATTGAAATAATATGCCCAAGTAGCTTCCCCTCATCCATGGCAAAGAGACTTTTCTTCGGATTGAGCGATATCCCAAATTTCCTACGTCGCTGAAACACAAGCCTCAAATGGTGAAGATGCTCATCATATGAATTTGAAAACATTGTCAAATCATCTAAATATACAACCAAACGTACATCCTTTTCATTGGCAAAAGCAATGTCCATTGCACGTTGAAATGTGGCTTCGGTATTTTTCAAACCAAATGGAATTTTAGCATAGTGAAATGTTCCCCAAGGGGTGGTTAATGCAGTCTTATCTATGTCATCTTCATGCACCAAAAATTGTTTATACCCTGAATATCCATCGAGCAAGGACATGCACGATGCTCCAACCACTCTCTAGAGGATATGATCCATCTTTGACAGTGGGTAATTGTCTTTCAATGACACTTTATTTAGATTCCGGAAATTGATACACAATCTGATCTCTTCGGTCTTCTTTCTCATAGGAACAAGATTAGAAATCCAATTAGAAAATCTAATTTGGACAATTACACTGGCCTTGTATAATCTATTTACCTCTTTTTCAATGGATGGTAGCAACTTAGGATTGATTCTTCTCAGCTTCTATCAAAACGACTTCTGATTTGGCTTCATGGGAATAGTGTGTTGAATTATATCTTTGTTATACACCTTTAGATCTAAATAATCCCAAGCAAAAAAATTAGCAAATTCAGATAACAATCTAACATATTTAGACTTTACCTCAGCAGACAATGTCTTCGACAATTTCACAAACTTGGGCTTCTTAGCTATTCCAAGATTCACGTCCTTGACACCTTTGTCTGTTGGTACCAAGCTCGGCATCCTAGCCACATCATCTTGATCGAAAATTTCTTCTAAAGGTATGAGACCTTTAGGAATGACATTGTCTTTTAGCTACAATATTTCCATCTGATTCACCTCAATTTCTGGTTCATTGTCATCATAATCACAATCTATGGAAGCATCCCTGTAGTTTCCTTCATTCTACAAAAAATTATTGATCTCCTTATCATCCCAAAACACCTGCCAATACCTTAGATTGTCGGGAATAGCTGGGGGGTGCTTGACATGGATCTCAAATTAGTTGTTGGAATTCATCGAGATCTTCAAATTACTTGTAGCAGTAGCAAGTGAATCTGCAATTACATTTTGTGCTCGAGGTACGCATGTCAAGGTATAATCTGGAAACATCCTTAAGATATCTGAAAATGCATTACAGTAGGCCCTCACCCAAGGATGTTTGGCTTGATATTCACCGTTAACTTGCTTGATTACCAGCTTCGAATCTCCATAGACTGATATCCTTTTTGCATTCAGCTTTTTGAGAATCTTCAACCCTGTAATCAGCACTTCATATTTAGCTTCATTGTTAAAACAGTCAAAGGCCAACTTATATGAACAAATTCTAACATTACTAGGGACTTTATTTGGCTAGAAAACATGGTTGCGAATCCGAATCCCTATGCCAGCACCATCCCTACCCACGGCTCCATCAAAATCCATGCTCCATAGACCTGTTTCTTCCTATAAATGTTGGAATTCTATTTCATCCTCTTTCTTACCTTGACTAATTTCTTCAATTCGTTGTTGTTCATTACCTTTCTTCTGCTGATGAAATTTGGACTGCTCAGAGGTACATGCAATCTTTTGTCTTTCTTGATCAAGGACTGCTCTGAAATTTTCTGAAATCTCAGGCACATCTTCTACTAACTGACTATCAATATCATTCAAACCACTATCAGAATATAATACAAATGACTCTAAATTTGTATGTACAACATTAATTTGATGATTAAGTGGTTTCTCCTTGCTGGTGATCATGTACTTCATCTTCTTCTCCCTATATAATTTTCTCAATTGGCCAAACACAGGAATAATAGCATAGGAGAAATCTAGTTGTAAGTCCCTTTAAGCTTTGCACCCCATGATCTAGACAAAAGCATACCAAACAATGGCAGAATGTCTACAGCAACCACATCCATGAGAACATTCTTTGCTGGAATTTGGTCTAAAGACACTACCAAGTCTTTGATAATACTAATACAATGGACTCTATCGGAATTAAAAGAATAAAGGTCATGATACTTTTTAGTAATTTCAAGGCCTAGTTTCTCCATAATGGCTTTTGGCATCAGATTATGGGAAGCTCCAGAATCAAACATGCCATTGTGGAGGACATACTTGTGCAATCTAAGGCTTATATAGAATGGAGGAACTTCACTATCCTCAGACTGACCTTCTAAAGTAGGGCCAAAGATGAGCTTAGGGTGATCATATTCTACATTGGCCATATCAAATAAAGGATCTATGTTCAAAATTTTGGACACTTGGTGTTTATAACTATTGTTCTTCATCAATTCAGTCAAAAGAATTGAAACTTTTAATTTAGTAATCTCATTTTATAAACTAAAAGCTGAAACTTTATCTACCTCTTTAACTGGAGGGTCCTCCTTTTGACCTTTTCCTTTGTTGTACTTTGCTGATTGGTCTTCTCATTTGCAAATGATACTTTACTAGAAGTTGGATCGGCAAGCTCCTTCCCTTTCTTCTGAATGTTCGAGGAGTCATTCTTAGGTTGCGCTTCCTTTCTCTTTTGAACCAGGCTGACTGGTACATCTCTGCTTCTCAATGAATATTTTTTCTATTATGCTATCAATGCATTCATATATCCACGTTGATAATCATCTGACTAATCCTCCAAAACTGCTTCATTTTCCAATATATAATCTTCATATTTTTGCACATTAGGGATCTATGAATATTATTCATCTTCCGTGAGATCGATAGGTAAACCATTAGCAGTAAATAAATGATTTTCCTCCACTACCAAATCATCATCATCTTCACTCTCCATTCCATGTACATAATTTTGCTATAGAGAAGTTTTGACTTGTTGCTGTGATGATTGATCTTGTGCCTTCTGCTCCCTTTGTTTAATCTTGAACTAAGGTTGTTGCTATCCTCTAAAGTTTGGATTCCGGATTGTGGTTTCAAGCTTGTCTACAATTGTTGGCTGATCAAACATCTTCTCAATTTCCAAAGTATATGATCTGCCTTAACATCTAAGGAATATGCTTCTTCCTTTATATTCACCTTCTTTTCAATTTTCATCCTTCCTCTTTTGGCCATTAGATTTGCCTCTACACTCCCTGCGTTCTTCTACATATCCTCAAGTGTGGTAGGATCTCTTTCTCTTAACTAATATGCCATATCAGCATCAAAGCCGTTGGGAAATTTGATCAATGCTAACCCCATTGATGGCTTAATGTTAGCTGGAATAGAATTATAAATTGTATTGAATCTTACACGGTAATCTTGTACACTTTTACCTACATTCTTTTTAATATTTTCATACTCAGATAGAATTTGGAGAGGATTTTTCTTTACCTCCCATCGGTCCAGGAATTGTCTATGAAGAACTGGAAAAGTATTGATATCCCGTAGGTAATTCTCTAAACCACTTTCGAACCTCGCCTCCAGAACTCTACATAAATAACCTCATGGACACATTTTCAGCGTCTTCCTCATGAAGATCAAAGAAGTCGTTCATCCTATCAACATGTTGCTGAGCTGTAATACTTTGAGTGGCATCGAACAAAGGTATTTTACTTTGGTAATCCACAGACATATCATCCAAATTTTGAGGCAGAACAAGAGGTGCCTATCTAGCAGCCATGACTCGAGGTGGATTTGAAATTGGTCTTGGAGAAAGAGGAGGATTTATGACAACAAGAGTTGTTGATGTAGTAGAAGTAATGGGTATTTGAGGAGTAATGATGGGCTGATGAGGGAGGGAAGGTATAAATGGAGATGTCGAATGACTTATTGAAATATGGGGAATTGATGATGAGGCAAAAGATGTTGAATCCGAATCAAAGAGCTTAGGAATTCAATCAACGGTGATGGATGACTGAAGAGAGTTTTGAAGATTTCGGTTACTTATCAAGTTGGCTCATTGGATTTCAAGCTCTCTAGTGAATTCTGGGTCTACAACTATATCTATTAATTCACTATCATATCTGGTTCTAAATAGGGAGAGACCAAAGTATTCATCAAAAGGAAGATTGTCAAGGAACAACCACTCTATCGGGCATGAATGAGATCTGAAAATTGGTCTAGGACTTGATACACTTTCTCTTCTGAGTATTCGGGGGATAAGATCAAGATTTTAAAATACGGGAGGAAGATCAGGATCAGGATTGGACCTGGTGTATCTTCTTGAAGCCAATGTGTTCAAAGTTCTCAAAAGTTTGATATTGCTTTACAACTTTCCACTTTTTAGTCTACTAAATTCTAAGCTTATCATCCAAAAGTTTAGAACTTCTCAATTGTACTGGGGTGATTTGTCTTCTTTCCCCAGTATGGTCACTACTATGTTAGAGCCTAGATCGACCTCAGGCTGAAGGGAGGCAATCTTAGGATAACCACAAACCAAGCTTATCCTGGTAGCTAGCCCTACCAAGCCGGGAGAGGGCTCTCTCCTTGTCAATCTCATTTGAGATGAATGAATTGAATATGGATTTTAGGCTAGGTATAGTAGATCTAGGCTTTTTGGTTGATTTTGAACATTTTGTTACTAGATCAAATGGAGTAGGCAGCTTTGGGTCTAGGAAATCAAGTCAGAATTGCAGGGTGTTCTATGGGGCGAGGTAGGAAGGTGTTTTGGCACTTGGAATTAAGTGAGATGGCAGGTCTAAGACTGGTGAGGAGCTGAGGAGGGCATGCAAGAATCATGAATCCTCTTCAGACAGCTGAAAACATCAAAAACTAAATGTATTCCCAAGACAGAGCACTGTTACCAATGTATTTTACCTATCTATCTTGATCTCATTTAGTTAAGAAGAATGAAATAGATTTTGGCACATATAACACATGAGAAAAAATAAATACAGAAGGTGAAACAACTCAAAGACACATTACCAAAAGAATTCCACAAAAATAGCTACAAATCCTAGTTTATTTCCTTGCCAAACTGTTGTAGAGATGTATAATGTAGCTCAAAGCATCCACAAGGGTCCAACCTTTACCAATGAGGAAGAAAAAAACATAATATAGACATGAAAACCACCTATGCTAGCCATCAAGGGTCGAGTCCAAGAGATAAGGGGTTGTTTCAACCATATCTAAACTAGGAATAGGAATATAGGCGGTGGAATAGCTTGCCTCTAAAACTATGGAAATTGATTCATTGGCACCCAAAACATTTCAAAATGATGAATCTACCCTCTAAGGTCATTTTACACTCACATTTACATAGCATAGCATCATTTACAATCATAAATTCATCCAAGATGAGAGAAAAATTCAACTTGTAGAAAAACTAGGCGAAATTTGGACTTTTGAGCAAACTGGTTCTATGCGTAGCACCACCTGTCCTATGCATAGTGCCATGTATTAGCTGGTTTTGGAGGCCTTACCCTTAGCCACATTAAGCCCAAGATAGCTCATTCGAAAGTTATTCCTATCTAGTTTCTGGAAAATCTTGAATGTTTTCATTTGGAGGTCATCTGCCCCCTCAAAAATGGAATCTCCCAAGGCTGCTTCCTGTGTGCCCAAAAGGAGGCAGAGAGGTCATTTTTTGATTATTCTTTGACCTTTAAGTGACCAATATTTGCTCCAAATTTGTTGAAACTTTTAGGGATTGATGTTCTCATCATGATTAATCTAAATATGCAATCCATTCCTCCAAAAAGTTTGTCCGTCAAAAGCGTAGCGCCGGTGGCGCTACGCACCTAATGCAATTTCCTGTGTTGGAAAATTTCAAAATCTCAAAATGACAAAAACTCACCAAAACTTGCCCAGATTTGGCACAAGGCACTCTCATTAGTTTCTTTGATGGACTAGTGAGGCCTCAACCAACATTTTTAGCTTGTCATGCTCCTTTTTGCTCCTCAAGGCCTTCCTTAACCTTGCCTTAAGCTTCCTTATCCTTATATTGCATATTTTGTTCTGAGTCATATAATGATAGGCCATTTGACAAAGCATCTTCTTTTCTCTATTGGCCTTCTCAAGTAGCTTTTCTAGGTGTATGTTAACCCTTTCAAGCCAAGTTTCCCAGTCATTCTCAATCTCTTGCTCAATGGAGGTCATCTTGACCCTTGCCTTCTTTGCCTTTTGCCAATTTTACTTGATCATTTGCAACTCAATGAGGACTTCCTTGTTAGTCAATTGTTTGTTTTCTTGCTCCAGATAATTGATGATCCACTTTTCCCTCTCTAAATTGACTAACAAGGCTTGTATATCAGCCTCTTACTCCTTGATGATCATGTCCTTAGTTATCTTTGTACCTTAAGTTTCTAAATCAATGACATCAATTCCTTGTGTCTCCTCATGATCAACAAGATCAAAATCTCTCTCTTGCCCATCAATAGGATCCTTCTCATGCATTTTTCCCTTGAATTTACCTCTTCTCTTGCTGTGCTGCCCAACCTGTACTTGTTTAGCTGAAGATGAAGGCAAAGCCCCTTCCACTCCTTGTGGAGATAGCATTTTCTTGTGGCCTATAGATGAAGGAAAGACCCCTTCCACACCTTGTGGAGATAATACTTGCCTGGTAGTTGCAAAAATTTTCCTAGCGCCTCTCTCATATGTCGCAAACACTGGCACTCCCACAGTTTTAGTCTCTTGGACCTTTTGTTGCCCTGAAGGTCCACCTTCTTCTTGAGGCACTGATGAAAATACTTGAGGGCTTTTAACACTTCATGAGAAACGAAGGTCTCCCATGGTATGTTAAGTAGGTTTAGCTGATGTAAGACAATGACTTTAATCATAGAGAAGTGATAGATGTTGATTAGCTGCTGGGAGTATGATTTCTTCTTTACAATGAATGCCATTTTCTGAATATGTAAGTAGGTGATATTCATCATTCTCACCCTAGTGAAATGCATCAGCAATCTAATGTGGTAGGCATACAGTCTGGAGAACCTACCTTCAAAAGTAAAGTACTTGATGATGATATTCATTAATGGAGCAAACCAATCCTCCAAGAATTTAAAGGGAAATACTCTGCTGAGTTTGTTATGATATTTAGCCTTAATGTAAGGCTCATAGCACTCCCTGTCAATGTACTGACCTTTGTTCTACTTTTCACCCACATTTGGAATACTTGTAGCCTCTGAAATGACAGCTGTTGACAAAGTGAATGTGACTCTAGCAAGGTTTACCTCATTGTTTTCCTCCAAATGTGTCACAAACAACCTTGCTAATTCATGATGGGATTTTACCCTTTCCACCATTTCACAAAAACTAAAACATGACTGATGTCTGAAACAAGAAGGGGCAAATGAGCAGGCTTGCAGCTCCCTCAAACTAGTGGGCCCCTCTCTGATATGTTTTCATCCCTTGTGAGGCCTTCTACCTTGAGTGTCTCTTCCTCCATTTCATACTCACTATCCCTCTCCATTATTGTACTATTGTTTGTCTCTGTGGTAAATGAGGAGTGATGGATTAGTGAATGTAGGTAAGATGAGTATGAAGAGATTTTGGATAGGAAAGTAAGTGAGGGTGAACAAGAATGGGAAAGGGATGTGGGGAATAAGTAGGGTTAATGAATGGTGTAGGGTTTGGGATTATGGTAGGTTTTGGGAGTAATGGTAGCGTTTGGGGTATATGAGTATATGGTTTGGGATTGTAAGGAAAAGTTTTAGGGAGGGAATTATGTATGGGAGGATGGTTTGGGAAACAGTAAAAATGATATGGGATAGCATCAATGAGTGTATTTGAGAGTCAGCAATGATTAGGGTTTAATGATATGGGACAGCAGCAATTAGGGTTTAATTTTTTGAGAGACAACATAACCCAAAAGCTTATGCAACAATTCTTGTCTACAAGAAAAGAGATGTTACTTACTTGCTATTGAATAATTTGGGTGTTTTGAAGAAATTTGATGAAATCAGCAGTTGTTTGTGTCCCAACTCCCAGGTGCATAGCACACTTTCTAGGTGCATAGCACATCTCCTGTGCATAGCGCCTGTTCAAAAAAACACTAGAGAAAAAGCCCAAGTGCGTAGTGCCAAATTTTGGTGTGTAGCATCAGGCAGTTTCCTCCAAAAACACAGAAGTTTATTCCCTTTGCTCAATGATCCCTTAAAATCCTGATTTTGCTCATTACTTCAACTTTAACAATGAATTAAATTGAGAAAGAAATTACCTTTATATGGTTTTGGCACTTTTGATTTTTCACTCTCCAAAACCCACTTTATAATGTCTTTTGGCTTTTTCAAATGCTCTATTTTTTGGATGCTTGAATTTTTTCTTAAAATAGGTGAACTGATGCTTGATAATATTTTTCTTTTGCAATAGCATGTACTTGGAGATATCAGTAGGTGACCAAGAGCAACATGTGATCATTAATTACATATGAGAAATAATAAAATTACATGAAATTACAAATAAAAACAATTCTCTATTTTCGCCTCAAACTAGTTTTGAGGTGAAAAACTTATTAAATTTACAAATGATGAAATTAAAAGTTTCTTGATGATTATTGTCATCCTCATGTGTCTGCTGACCATTATTGTCAATGGTTACTGAAAATTTGACATGGTGAAACACTAATACCTAATTAAACTGAAACCCTAAGACTGAAGACCTATTTGATGAAATAGACTGAAATGAACCTGAACCTGAACCATTGACTGAATCACACATGGAAAGTGGTCAGTAGATATGTATCATGAGGGAAAAAACTGAAATGTGCCTACCATTAGTTGAGCCATGACCTAATGGAATGAAACTCATTGAGAATGGGACTCCTAATATGAATGAAAAAGAGTGAATTTTGATCACTGATGGTAGTGTGAAGAAACTGACACTAACAGAGTCCATGCTTTCCCATCAATGCAGACATCATGTACAAGTATGTTGTTTGTCTGTTTGCATTGAAGACAATGATGCACATGCTTTCAGATGAGTTGGACAGAGGAGCCCAAGCAGTGTACCTGGATGCTATGGAGGCGAGATTAGGTTCTAGAGAGATGTCACTATGGAGCACACAAACACCATCAAGGACTACTGATATTGGCATCAATATGTTACTGTTGATCAACACAAGGATGTTGAGGACTTAGACTTCCATGGTTTTCTTAGTCATAGTGTTGTCTAGCAAGGCTTGCTCAAGCCATTTCTCTCACATGGGTACATGTGCATTCTAATGTAATGTCTTATCAAGTGTAAGTCAAGTGTCGATAGTTGGATGTAATAGTCATAGAGTAGATGAAGAGTCATGAGGGTAGTTGAACTGTCACAAAGGGGAATGTCAAGCGTCACCCCACCCTTTGATATAAATATTCCCTCATATCTCATTGTAGAGGCTATTCGTTAGCCAAGCTTCCAATAAGACAATCTTGAAGAAAGTTTGGATAGAATTGTAATGAAACTTGGATTCTCCACTACGCACAGCTAGTACATCTCTTTGGAGGAGGAGGAGGTTGTGGCTGTAATGTTCTACTATTGGGACTAGTGGTTGGACATGGGTGTATTGTATGACTAGAACTTACACTTCTTAATATAGAAAGAGCGAACATGTTTCATGCATATGTTGTATTGTATTCTATGATATCTGGTTTACTCTAAATGATATATATATTGTTTTCTTATGCATGCATGTAAATACTATTATGTATAAGTATGCATGAATCTTTCTAAAATGTGTTGTTGGTTTAACCATCACTTTGGATTGCTCGCTAAATTTCCTTCTATGTTGTGATGTATATTTGCTCATGTGATCCCTTCTTAACTGCATGCTATCATAGGTTTCCAAGGGGCACACTCATCTCAACCCTCGTGTGTTAGAACTTCTCATGCACCCTCCTTGGCTTGCTACAACTATCACACCCTTGCTACCAATGGAGTTATCTTAATTACCTTTGTGGGAAGGCATTATCATACAACCCACTGCTGAGACTCCTACACCAAATGCTCTGAGGTCTAATTAGGACTTCTTACTGGGGAGATCCCCTAACACGTTGGCGGGTCCAGCACTGTCAACATTTATGGTGCTAGAAGGAGGGCCAGATGACAACTTGTGTCGTCTCATCCTATTTTGAACCTTTGCATATATTTCATGGATTCTTGCACTCTTCTCCCTCCGTGACGTATTTTGAACCATGAAGATGTCACCATTACGAGGGATTTTTTCAATCACTTGTCCACTTACACATATGATGGTGAAGGCGATGTGGCCTGGCCTGAGTTCTTAGATGACTTTATTTCCATGCTTCATGAGGAAGATGGGTGTTCTGACGAATAAGCCAGCTTTATGCTTGCATACACACTTCGCGAATCTCCACTTCGATGGTTGTTCAGCCTACCAGATAACAGTGTGCACTCACTTGAGCACTTTTGTGATCTCATTGAAGACACTTTATATCATTTTTATCTAGACCATCTCGACCAAAAATTTCTATAGCAATGGAAGGCTCTGCATCGATCGGTTATAGATTTTTAGGAGCGCTTCTATGACTTGCAGTTTCAAGCTCTGAGGAGACATATGAAATTTCTCTATCTTTGGGACTGATTCGAGTATTGAATTTAGAAATATGCTCGTACCAAGAAGAAGTTTGAAATCAAGCCTCTCTCGAAATTCTTCAGTGAGGGAGCTACGTAATCTTAGCCAGATGTAGTCACTGTCATGAGTGACTATCCACCATCCCCTCATCAAATAGCTCCACCACTACCAAGTGATACTGAGGATCATGCTCACACACTTGTTCAACTTTCACATCCTCCCAACATTACTTCACTTAATTTTCACACAGATTTAGTTGTGAGTCCATTAAGTTGTCACATGCATCTTTTTCCACAACATCTATCTTTGCACTCGAATGTTCCTCCGATTGATATTGTCTTGTGTTCTTCCATTCTAGACTCTACACCTGTTGTGAATGAGGAACAAGCCATTGACAAAGTCGGTGTTGCACAACCAAAATGCATTGTCATTCATGAAGATTATGAGTGGGAGCTTGAGCATCAACACTTAGCAAAGGATGACTCCCTTCCATCTGAGCCTCCTCTATTCTTTCCTAACATCTTTGGTGAACATCCCATCCATGATTTTGCATGTGTATCTCATTCTGTAGATGCACCCAATGTTGATCACTCACAAGACACACAGATGTTGGTCCATCATTCGACAATGGAGAGGATAAGTTATTCATTGAAAACCCACTTGATCTTTAATTTGTCTTTTTCGGAAACACAGAGGATGAGCTTGTTTGTTTTTCATCTACCCCTCTGTTTGATTCATCTAATCATGAGGATGTCGGTGAGCTCATTGATTTTTTTGAATGTAGCGATCATGATCCATTTACTACTATATTTGATCACGATCATGACTCTATCACAGTTGATCTTTCAAAGCCACTAGTTTATGATGATTTATCTAACAATGAATTTGAATCACCCAAGACTATCGAGGCACTTCAACCCGAGCTAATGGTTATGTTAGGCCCTCACTCTCTTAGGATTAGTCTCACTTTCGACCAGGAAATTGTTCAATCACCAAATGCTCCTCATCACTCATCTATATGCATTGATGATCAATCACACACACAAATCATGCTTCCTCCACTCGAACTACATGTTCCCATCGCTCATGCATTGGAGGAGTCTTTTATTGCAAGCATGCATGCATGACACAAGTTGTCTTAGTTTCTTTCATTTGCTTGCATGTCACAATCAAGAGTGCATATGCTTCAAAGCTGCATGCAGTGTTACACAGCACCCTGGCAAGTCCACGAGCTGCTCTTCATACACTTGCACTCACTTATGTCTCACGGGCATCTTGGAGAACGAATTGTGTTTGTCTTCATTGTTATATATTTCTTACTTGCTAATTCGCATAACTTGGTTGCTCATAGACCAAGTCTTCACCAACATGGGTCAACCAATGCATCGGTGGTTGCATTGGAAATTTCACTTCACGTGATCAGGCCCATGCACCGTCAATTTAGGAGTAGGAGTAGTGTTTGATTTTAGTTGGTTTGCTTGCATGGTTGTTTTCTTACGTTCTTTGTTTGTTTTTTTGTTTTCTTGCTTATTTTCTTACTATATTTGCTTTCACTTTCTCTTCTGCTCTTGCTTTTCTTTGTTGTTCATTTGTTTGATTTTTTTGTTCGTAGGTTAGTTTCACATGAAACCACGTATGACTCTTAAAACAAGGTGGGTAAAGTAAAAGAGGCATTGTGCAGGAATCACTACTTGGTTATCTATCATCTTGCTTCTGTATGAAGATCTTGTTACTCTTAGTCCATAGAAGGAAAATACATATTGTTTGAAGTGAACCTTGGTGAAAACATGATGCTTGTGCGCTAACTAGTGTCACCTACTCTAGTCAATTGTTTTTGGGTTAACCCTTGTCAGCTCAGTCAAGTAGAGTAAGGTGAGGGGGAAAACATTAATAAGCACATCAAAGGTATAATAAACTACTTCTCTACTAGAACAACCTCTTCTACTCTCAATAAGATGGGATCCCTCTTTCACCTCTAAAATGAAGAAATGTTATGCACCGTTATGAAAAAATGAAAATGAAAAAATGAAAAGTGAAAAAATTCAAAATGAAAATGAATAAGGCGAAAGAAGAGAAAGGCTTCTTATGAAAAGAGGTGATGCAAGTAACTCCGTCGGGGTACTAACTAGGCTCACTAGCTATGGATCCATGCTTTTGTTCCTATGTGACTCCGTCGGGGTACTATCCAAGCCTGCTAGTAATGGAGCAACACGAGAGATGAAACTAAGACTCTAATGACTATACTTCTTGTGCACCAATATACCCTTCAACCCCAATCGAAACAATTGTGTTTCCTTGGATTGGAATGTGCATCAACTGACTAGGATCTTAGCAGATGCTGCATCTTACAATCAAGCTAGTGTGAAACCAAGACAAACTAGGAACTTAAAAATACTTCCGAAGGCGTTAGACTTGCTTTTCATGAACAAGGTCCATTCAGAGAGCTAGAGTTCTACCAATGTGTCACCAAGTGTTGTAGCAGCTACAAACACCCCCCAAAATTTTGCCTTCGCTTCATTTTGGAGCCTCCCTACCAACCTTTCACAACACCTTATCTTGATTCTTCAAGTACACAAGCTTCAGTGTTTTTCCTGCACAAAGGCAACCTGTCGATCACAGCTTGATGCATTTCCCTCACAGGTTGTTCATCCGGACTTGGTCTAGCTACAGGTTAAGCAGCTCCCCCAAGAAATTGCACAATTATGGACGGAAACTAGTCTTCCCTGTAGAAATTGCGCAATCCTATCTGGTAGCCTACTGGGCTCCAGAATTGCATAATTCTCCTAGTCAACCCTCACAGTGGCAATTGCCCAATTTTCCCTAAAAGGGTTACTCAATGTAGAATTTGGGAATTGGGCAACAATGAGCTTCTCTTCCTAGAAATTGCGCAAATATCCACGACATCCAACCCAGCTCCCAGCCAGAAATGCTCATTTCCTTCCAGCAATTGGGTAGCTTCATGCATGAGTAGTTGGGTTGACCAATTCCACTCGGGACCAAGGAAACTTGACTTGCATGCATAGCTTGCTTTTTCCTAGAATACCAAAAGGAAACATGCAAAAGGAATTCCATGATTCAGGGAGTTATTTTTAGCAGTTGGAGGTTACATGCAAAGTTGTTTTAGAAGCTTTCCTCCAGGTGTCCCTTTTTCATAGTTTTGTGGCATGCACGTCATGAGCTCAAAACCCATTTATTCAACACATAATAGCTCATTATTTTATATTGATATTGGATCTCTGACATCCCACAACACATCCAGGACTCTTTGACACATCGAGCTCAGTTATTCACGGGTAAGTGGCCTCAACTTGTCCTTTTTAGCACTTATATCACTTTTTGTGTTTTCGCTTGTGTGACTGTTATATGCTTGATTTCTTTGAACGCTAGCTATTTCTTACATGCATACTATATTGTACTAGCATTATTTCAGTTTTCGTTGCTATCTCACTACAGTTGCATGCATGAAACTATTTTGCATGAATGGTCGTCGATTCGGTGTCTCACTTCACCCATATACATGTTGATCGATTTGTTAATCTTTCATTCACGTTTTCATGCACTGTCAATCACTTTTTCTTTCACTTAGTGTCATCATGCATTCACTTTCATATTTTCTTTTAGTTGCCCATCGGCGAGTCTGGCCAACCTTGGCTCAGACTATGCCTTCACTGAGATAGCATTACGCAATCTAGGGAAGGAAGGCTTTTCCTTCCTCTCCAAAAATGCGCATTTATGCCCAAGCACTATCCTCCAAGACTATTTTTCACATTTCTAAGGGACAATGGCTACTAGCCTAGAAAATTGTGTAATGTAGTCCTTGAGCCTGCAGTCACTCTCAGGTCGAATTTTGCATTATGCAATCCTAGCAGCTAGCGGCCAGTCTGGGTTGCACATTGTGCAAATCAAGTAGTCAGTCTTGCCTCCTAGATAGACCATACTACCTTTTATGTAGTTCTGGTAGCCAGGCACTCAACCTTCTAGAAGAAATTGTGTAATCTTACATATCAGCTCCCCTAGGTATGTGTTATGTCATTCCCCAAATTTTCTTTGGTTTTCGCTGACATATTTCTTTCCATGCATGTTTCTTGTCTCCATATATTTAAGGTATTCATCTGCCTCTTATTAGTACAGGATCAATAGCCTCCAAGAGAGAGGGATCAAAAGACACTGATGGAAGTGCAACTTGAGCAGTAGTTGAACAGGTGTTCACATGTCTACCAATCTATGAAGATACAAAGTTGTTTCTAGATAAGGACATCAAGCTAAAATGGAAAGAGGTCAATGAAGCATTTGCAAGCACTTTTGAGGAAGACCTCGAAGACCATCAGGTGTATGTGAACATTCATAAGTCTGGCTTGTACTGGATGGCATGCAGATACCTCGTGTTCCCATGTGCAGACATGATATGCTGGATCGTCTCTCACACTGATCCCGAGACGATGACCTTGAGCAGTGTCAGTGGGATGAAGCTTGCAACCTTCTAGGCACAAGATTATGATGAGATGTATCATATGTCAGAGCCTGCGACTATCATGAAGACTCCCTTCAGCTTACCCAATAACAATGCTAACTCTAGAGACATTCTGAAGAACTAGGTAAAGGAGCCACCTTGATTCAAGCTGAAACCCAATCAGATCTATAAGATGAAGCTACCATGGAAGGAATATCAATACTTGGTCATATTTTCATGTTGACTATATGGCCAAGAAAGCACAGAAACCATCCCATAAAGTTGGGTGGTCGTGTTGTACCAACTGGCTAGAGAAGGAAAACCATGTAAATGGTCTAGCTTGTTGGCCCTTCAGCTGAAGGAACAAGTAATGAAGGCTCGAAAGTCACCTGAAGGTATGCATGTAGATATTTACATGTTCACCTACATCTTAGATGAAATCTGTGCCCGACAGGATTTCCCAAGCTTGGAGTGGGCATGGTCACTAGCGGAGACTATTGTGGACACATATTTCATGTTGTTGTCCAAATGCAGCTCCAGAGGAGTAATCACAGAGTTGTCCAATAATTTTTTCACCCCAGTTTAAAAGATGATATTCGAACAGGATCCACCCTACATTTCAAAGGAAGCAATGGAGGCATTCATAGACATTGTTGATTGGTATGCCTCACCGTCCGATACCTTCATCTGAATGTTCAACACAAAGAAGCCTCCACATGTGCTACTGAAGTTTTCCTTTGACATACTTGTCATGCAGGAAGTAGCATATCACATCTCAGCAAAATTGACAGCTAAACTTCACCAAAAGAATAAGGCACTTTGGCCCACTCTTCCATTCCAAATTGGGTTATATGAGATCTGGAGTATCAAACAAGCATATGTCGAAGTAGAACAAATGAAGAAGTATCCATTTGACCTCCGAAGTTACAATCCATATGACCCACATTGCATTGTGAAGGATCACTTCACAAGAGTAGATTTCAACTGGATCCATGGGGAATTTCATTGGGCCGAGGAGGACCCATGGAGATATTGCTACATTTTCTCGAGACCCAATGAACAATTCAGCTTCATTGTGGAGTGGTTAGCGAAGCAACATAAAGCAGCATCATGGAGAACACTAGCACCAACAACAGTAGTAGCAGCAGAGGCAAGCATAGCAGTGTGTGATAAGGGCAAGAGGAAGATTGTCGATCACATGGAGGAGGAGCAAAGCTGCAAGTTCTGAGAAGTTCCATTAGTAGAGAAAGTAGCTATGGATATATAGGCAAAGAGGCACCAACACGACCTATGAATCACGCAGAGGCAGAGGGATAAGAGAAGAATGGAAGAAGCAGAGATGGAATTGCATGAGCTGAGGGAGAAACTCTTGAAGGAACAAGAGTTGCGCAAATAGGAGAGGGAAGCATAGAAAGACCAAGTACAGTAGGGGGCGCAGCATGTCCAAACAAATGTAACAATGTCCGTATAGGTAGAGGATTCATCAGAACAATTTGCATCAGGCATACAAGGTGAACCATCGTAGAAGAAAGACATTTCTCATGAGTTAGAACAAGCACTCCAATAGTTGGATGTAGACATGGAGAAGCAAGAGTTGGAATAGGACACTGACCTCATGCCTCCCCCCAAAGAAATTGACTTTCCCACTTCACTGCATCCAAATGATGAGCAAGTCTCAAGTGACCAAGGAGGAACTGAGATCCTTGGTGATCAGCTAGAAGGCGAGATGCACAACATCTGATTCGATGAATCTCAACATAGAGTTGTGCAGTCTTGTAGAGTATCGACTCTGGAGGATCATACATCTCCTGCACAAGTTGAGGAACAAGTGATCGTGACTGATGTGGGAAAACATCCAACAGCCTTGGCCAATGCAATCAAAGTGTATGCCCAAACCACTAGCTCAAGTGTTCACTTTATGATAGTTGAGAATGAATGAATGGCGAAGGAACTACAGACAACCAAGAAAGGAGGAGAGTTGGTGACAATGCCCACCCAAGCTGAACTGAAGAAGGAAATACTAGATGAAGTATTGTCCCTTGTCACATTTATGTGAGAATTATACTCTAATTTTGGTACCGTGCATAAGGTATTCGTCCATATCAACAAATGGTAACAACGATGTGCTAGAAGAGCACAGATCTTGATGAACTTGAAGCTGCTATTTATGACATGCAAATGTGGACGATGAAATACAAGGGAACCCCACTTCACTTGCCTAAGATGATGAGGACCAATGTGGTTGAGCTGAAAGCACATATCCAGAGTCAAATCTAAAACTACGAAGAGCTCTCGTAGCTCATCACTAGCATATAGGCTTCCAATTCACAAGTATTCAAGAGTATGGATGTTTTGGTGCGCATACATGAAATATCATATATGGGGACTTTCACCCAGGCGAAGACAAAGGCACATGTCCGACTAGAGCTTAACTTGTACTTTGACAAATTGATGTGCACTGCCACCAGCCCAAGCTTTCCCATCAGTGCAGACATCATCTACAAGTATGTTGTTGGTCTATCGCATTGAATACAATGATGCACATGCTTTCAAATGAGTTGGATAAAGGAGCCCAAGTAGTGTACCTGGATGCTATGGAGGCAAGAGTCAGGTTCCAGACAGATGTCACTGCAAAACACATGAACACCATCAAGGACTATAGATCTTGGCATCAATATGTTATTTTTGATCAACATGAGGATGTTTAGGAGTTAGACTTCCATTTTTGTCTAAGTCATAGTGATGTATAGCAAGGCTTTCTCAAGCCATTTCTCTCACATGGGTACATGTGCATTCTAATGTAATGCATTGTCAAGTGTAATTCAAGTGTCGATAGTTGGATGTAACATTCATAGAGTAGATGAAGAGTCATGAGGGTATTTGAACTCTCACAAGGGGGAATGTCAAGGGTCACCCCACCCTTTGCTATAAATAGTCCCTCATAACTCATTATAGAGGCTTTTGGTTAGCCAAGCTTCTGATAAGACTATCTTGGAGAGAGCTTGGATAGTATTGTAATGAGCCTTGGCTTCTCCACTACACAGAGCTAGTACATCTCTTTGGAGGAGCAGGTAGTTGTGGTTGTAATGTTACACTATCAGGACTAGTGGTTGGACATGGATGTACTGTATGACTAGAACTTACACTGCTTAATATAACAAGAGCCAACATGTTTCATGCATATGTTGTATTGTTTCTAGGCTATCTAGTTTACTCTAAATGATATATGAATTGTTTTCTTATGCATGCATGTATAGACTATTCTGTATAAGCATGTATGAATCTTTCTGAAATGTGTTGTTGGTTTAACCATCACTTTGGATTGCTTGCTAACTTGCCTTCCATGTTGTGATGTATCTTTGCTCATGTGTTTCCTTCTTAACTACATGCTATCATAGGTTTCCAAGGGTCACACTCATCTCAACCCCCATGTGTTAGAACCTCTCATGCACCTTCCTTGGCTCGTTACATCTGTCACACGCTTGCTACCAACAAAGTTATCTTACTTGCCTCTACGTGAAATCACGGCCAAGGCATTATTGTACAATCCATTGCTGGGACTCCTACACCAAACGTTCTAAGGTATAATTGGGACTTCTTAATGGGGAGATCCCCTAACATGTTGGCAAGTCCAACACCATCAACAAATATTAAAAAAATTATTTAGTAGTGATGGTCCGTGCAAGGTTAATCTAGTGCACATACAAAGTGTTTGAATTTCAAGTATGTGGATATGTGGTCCATGATCCTTTAATACAATTTCCCTAATTAAACTATGTGATGTTTCTTCCTTGCAAGAAAAGAAATGATGTTTGGATTATGGACTAGTTACTTCTTTCCTAATTATACTATGTGAGCATATGTTTGAGTGAAAATTTGAAATTAAAATATAAGCCTCAACTACTCTACTTGTAATGGTTAGTAAATAAAATTGGTAAGTAGTGATGGTGTGTGCAAGGTGAATCTAGTGCACATACAAAGTGTTTGAATTGCAAGTATGTGTGAAATATGTATTATATAGTTATAATGTGTGGTTAAATATATTTCTATAAAAAGTTAATAAAATACAATAATGTCAATTTTTTTAAAATAATTTGACATATCATAGGAATATTGTCTCCATTTACTAAGTGAAGCATTTGACCATTTTCAAAATTATTTCTTCTTAGAAACATTTTTTTGTTTCTTCAAGAGACTGTATAAATCCTAAACTAAAAGTGAGTTCTGTAATAAAATGAAGTATTTCAAGACGTTTTTCAAATTTACTTATTCTTAGCAACGATTTTTTATTTCTTCAAAAAACTATTTAAATCCCAAACTAAAAGTGATCCCTAGTGTAACAATGAAAGTGTTGTATTTTTGTTCCTATATATCATATACCATACATTTCATCTATTTAACTAAAGACTAATATAAGTTAAGTTTAAATTCTTATAAAGGAAACTTCTAAATACATATTTCAGAGGGAATTATTACTTAAAGACCTTAATGATGTGGCGAATCTTTTGAATTTGAGAGAATCAGATATTCTTGAAAAATCAAGCTAGTGATTACGAAATTGAAGAGCCAAATTTATTTCATGATATCAAAAAAAATATGTGTATAGATTCATACAAATTTAATCAACTATAAGATAAATAGTGACTGAAAAACTATATAATACATAAATACAGACTCCATGATATAATAAGGAATCTATTCAACAATTTTTAAGTATGTTAATATTTGAAAGCCTGCTATGCAAAATCAAATTAGTTGGAAAAAAATTCTTCATTAGAAGCACCATATCATTTAACGTTTTAAAATGTGTAACTAAAATTACATTAAAACAATAGTAAGAAGAACTTTCTTTAAGGAATAACTTATCATAACTATAGAGAATTCCACACTTCCAAATAAAATGTGGAAGAAATGTGGGATGAGAAGGACAATGAAATTGTTGATAAGGAAACAAAAAGAAATCAAGAGATAGAGGATTTAGTGGATTTAGGGAACAAGGAAGATGCTTCAAGGTCTTATCAACATCGAATGTACATTGTTATCATTTGTGGTGAAGAGGGGAACAAATGATTTGAGTTTTTCTTTTTGGGATAATGTACATGGAAATTTTAGCACAACAATCAAGTAGGGCACAAGGAGTGGTAAGACGATTTTAAAAACTATAGGTTTCTAAAATGAACTTTTTTTATGCACGTGCAAAGATGGATATCAAATGTATTTTATGTTTTCAATTATTTTCATCAAATATTGTCAAAGTTTAAAATGAAGAACTCCTCTTTTTTACTTTTGAACAATATCTTGCAATATATTTCATGATTACATGTTTAGAAACAATTAGATAAATTTAATCGACATTAGATTGCCACAGTCTAAGAAGATTAACATTGTAAACATTTCTAGCATATGATCAATACATGCATGCTAATTTATTTCTTTTGCATTTATTATTTATGAAGTTAATATTGATTAATCACATGATTATTCCATGGATCATTATAGTTATATGAAATAATACACTCCTTTTTGTGCAAGCACGAATCTACACTCACTTTGTATGTCTTTAAAAAACTTGTTCTTTTTAAAAAAAATCATAACCTTCATGTGAGAATTGAGAGAAGAAGCTTGTGAGGTTTCCAAAGGTAGGTATCATCATTTAGGATTCAAAGAACCATTAAATTTTATATATGATGATGAATGTTATGAAAGTTTAGTGTTGTTAAATATTTGTTTAACAAAGAATGCCTTCTCAGTTCATGCACATTGGAAGTAGGGATATTTTTGCTCCTTCTAGATCTTCACACATTTTCTCTCTTTTAACTCCTACATGGGATATAAAAAATTAATAAAAATAATGTTTATAGTTTTTGGAGCACATATGTGTCAACCATTTTTGCTAATCCCTCTTGTAAATAAATTGCCATGAATAATAATTTATGTAAATAAGATATGGAAATTATGTTCCAATGGTTTTCATTGGTTAAATCACATCCTTAATATTTATGGGTTATTTTAAACCATTAATTCAAAGGTGGTTCATAATTTGCATGAATTCAATTGGTTTCAAAAAATTCCAATAAACTGAGGTTTCAAGTAGTTTTAAATAATTTGTATGGTTTCAAGTGATTTTCAATAATTTTCATGGTTTCAAGTGGTTTTGTTTAGTTGTTGTTCCATATCATTTTTTAACTACATGGTATTAATTTCAATGCTTATTTTATCATACTTTTATTGTTTCATTCTCCATTTGTTTATGGTTTTCAATTGTATTTCCTAATGCGTACAATATGGAGTAATTAATATGAGAAATGAGATAATTTGAATTACTTGTATTTGCATGAATTTCTTGAATTGCATTACCTTATTGTTCTCTCGATGTATGATGTCTTTTTCTCATCCTTTCTCTAGTTTTATCTTGTATTTCCTCTATGGATGGAAATTTATTTCCTTTTCTAGATCCAAATCTCCAATTTCCCATGTTTTTTGTGAATCCTTGTGTAATTTTCATGCTCTGGTATTTCTCTATGAATGAATGTTTGTTGAATTTTTTCTACAATTGAATTTAGATGCTAATCTATTTGTTGGTAGCTAAGGCTCAATCGAACCCTTGAGCTATATTTTTTTACCATTATTAACATTAATAAAAATTGGTAAGGGGGTTGGTGGGTTAGAATTTTTAATGGCTTGATCAATCCTTTGTTGGTTAACCAAGTATACGTCTCTATCAAGGGTTAATTTAACGCTTGATCGAGCAATATGAATTTTGAATATAAACACTCAATCGAGCATTTAAAGGGCTCTATCGAGCTCCTAAACTCCTAAAAATTACAATTTCAGAACCCCATCTACATATTTCTCTGCAACCCCATTTCATACCCTAATAGATTTAAGGAAGAATTTGTCCTTAAGTGGCGGATTTGATCATGTTGGATTCATGAAAGAATCATCTATCCACTGCCATATGAATTTGACACTTTCAAATCCATATCATATTTTTCGTCTAATTTCTTTTAAACATAACGCTTGGAATTTTTTGGAAAGTTTCAAAGGGGTTGAATAAAAGAGAAATAACATAAAATATACACAACAAAACAAATTTCAAAAAATACCACTACTTTTTTTACAATTCCTCTTCAAAAGGGTATTCTTGGTTTTTCAATTTATTTAAAGAGGTGAAAAAAATATTACGTTAACACATGTGTCTCCAAAATGCAATCGAAACATTGAAAATTATTAAAAAATATAATTTTGCATCAAAAAATTATAATTTGCAAAAATTAGTTCTCACCGTGTATATCATGTTCATATATATATATATATATATATATATATATATATATATTATATATATGAAAAAATTTACAACATTGTAAATTAAGTTATGCTACGTGAAGACACACATAAATCTTAAGTTTTGCAAAAAATTGCAAGGACATCTATTGCATTTAAGGGAAAATTTAGGGATTATACAACACTATTTTTTTTTTTTTAAATATCATTAGGGCAAAAATATAATTCTCCACATATTGTCTTTTTACTCTGAATCAAAATTCACAATGCTTATATGAATTTTGAGGGTTGCAAATGGATAAAAAACGAAAAACTTGAAATTTCATTGTCACATTTGGCTCGAGCATAACCCATCTTCATTCTTTCACCCTTAGTCCACATGGCTCCTAGAGCACCATGTTTAATCCAATTTTGGGCCCCTTGGCCCCGCCAAAAGGCCATTCTTGGGTTCCATGTGTTACACCATTGTAGCGCCACATCACCCTTAATCCACGTCATCTACCTCCATGGCTTGGGTCCTACCCAGGTATTATAATCTCACATTAGATGTTGTGACAACTTTTGTATCATGAAGTGAATACCCCGAGAAGTGAATTCATTGAGGATTTTGTTCTGGGCACAAGTGGTCTCCATTTTTAACCATCAAGGATCGGTATTTAAGATTATGGTTACGACCCTTGGTCGCATGGCCCCTCTCCACTAAGGTAGATTCTACCCTATGATTAGAAATATTCCCACGACTATATATATATATATATATTATATATATATATATATATATTGTAAAGCCAAGAGGGATAGTCTAGAAATTCTCCAAGTGTTGGGAATGGGAAGAGTTAAGCTCAGGAGAGATAGCGCATTATCTTTATCGTTTTTGACCCTTGGCTTTACCACCCAACAACCTACCAGATGGGCCTTCGTATCCCAAGCTTTAACAAGTGATATATATATATATATATATCGACGAAAGTGGGTGCATTTGGGTGGAAAAATAAATGGCTCAATCGAGCCATTTAAGTGTTGGACTGAGTTCCTTGGGCACTAAAAAGGTAGCTCGATCGAGGGTTAGAAACTAACCCTTGATCAAGATATAATGCTCGATCGATAGATATAGTGCTTGATTGAGCATTAGAGCTCGATTGAGCTTTAAGACTCGATCAAGCTCTTTATTTTTTTTTTATATTTACCACTCTTGTGGTCTACGTGTTCCTTTTGCACAAACCATGGGAGCTCAACTAAGAATTTAAGAGTAGCTAGACCGACGTTATTAGAGCTTTATCGAGCAACAAAACACTCAAATCAATTTTGCCAACCACCCCACCAACGTTGCAAAGGCTAAAACGAAGGTAGGTACTCTATCATTTGTCTTTCTTATTTAGTTTGTTTTGCAAAATATAAAAAATAATTAATTTAAAAAAAAACAACAATATACAAAAACAATGAAAACCAATTAATTAAAAAAAAACATACAAAAACTACGAAAACCACAAAAAAAAACCCTTGAAAAAAGCTTATAAAATCACAAATCAATAATAAAAAAAACTCTTCAAAACAACCTAGAAAACACTTTGAAACCACACAAAAGAAACTATAGTTTAGGTTTTAAATTTTTTTCTTACTTGCAATGTTTTTTGTATTAAATGCATATTTTCCAATTTTGAATGATAATCTAAACATTTTTTTTCTACTTAGTTTAGGTTTTAGATCTTTTCTTTAGAAAATTTTAGAAAATATTCAAAATAAAATCATTTTTTATTTTTTTTATTTTTGGTTATTTAACATGCATATCAAATTTCTAGCAAACTTGACAAAAAATGTACCCCAAAAGACTCCAAAACACAAAATAATGAAACTATAACCAATAAATAAGTAAATTAGGAGCTTGAGCTTGACATGATTAATATGGATGCTCATGTGAAACCCTTTTATTAAATAAGAAATTTTTACTTTAATTTTTATTATTTAAATTTAAATTAGTTTATATTTTAAATATTTTAATAATAAAATAGTACATGTTCTATTTTAAAAAATAAAATATTATATCTTTAAGTTACACAATTTAAAATAGAAAATTTTCATATATAATATATATATATATATATATATATATATATATATATATATATATATATAGATATATATATATATAATGTTACAAACAATAAACCATAACTATAGATATTTAATGAAATTATAACTTATCTTATATATTAGATTTAGATATTTGTGTTGTGTGTGTAACATAAATAAGTTTATAACTATTTTAGTTCATAAGATAAAAGTTACATCATGAAATTTCTATAATTATTTAACCATGCTAATTAACATAAAGTATTAACATAACACACACACATACACACACATATATTAAAAAGTTATAACATATCACATAGCTAGAATATATTGTAATTCTATATATATTGTTTAAAAAAAACATATATATATATATATTATATATATATATATATATTATATACTATATATATATATATAATATATATAATATATTATTAGTAACTTGTTATTTAACATTTAAAACATAACATAAAATTAGTTAACATTACACAATTCTATAATTATTTAACATAACACAGATATATAGCATGTAACATAATTGTAACTATGTTATATCTAACATGACATTTAACATAGTGTAACATATACATTGTGCATAACTATAACATTTAACATATCATAGTTATTTAAAACATAGTGTTTGTGTGTATATATACATATATGCACTTTCCATAGTTATTTTTATTTCGATCTCTTTTCACCTTACTTTATTCTATTTTATTTTTAATTTTTATTTATTCATTTTACTAAGTTTTTTTTATCTTTGTTAGCTTTCTTAAATTATATTCCTATAGTTTAAATTATTTAATAATATTTGGAAAGTATTTTTGATTATTTTTCTAATAATTTAATTTAATTATAATAGTAATGAAATAATTAATAAATAATAGTTTAATTTCCAATGGGACTTTGATTGATGGTGAATGGGTGCGCTGTTAAGGCACTCCTTGTGATAGGTCAACAGTTCAAATCCCCATGGGTACATAGGTTAAGTCTAATAGATAAAAAAATAATAATATAGTTATTAATATTCCTATATAACCTATATTCTAAGGCTAATTACTAACCAAATAGTGAGTTCATCCACGACTTTTCTTTTTTCTATAATCAAATATTACTTTATTCAATTTTATTTATTAATAAAAAAAAAAAAATAAAAATAAATTAAAATAATAAATAATAAATCATCTTTTCTGCTTCGTCCTAATAACTAATTCCCAACAGCTATTCCCTAACATAGTTCATAATGGCTAACTTCGGTCCCAGATACATCTCTGATATTTAAACATTTGGGAAGATTGATTTTTTCACCTTTGTCCTGAGGATGAACCACATTATTTGGCTTGAAACACCGACCAAATATCAATAATGTGATTATTCTAAAATACAATCTCATTATCGATATGGATCACTAAAGTCTAAGATCTAGCAAAAATAATATTCTTTTAATATTAATATTAAATTTAATAAGGCCCATGGGGCTTTGGATTGATGGTGAATGGGTGCACTGTTAAGGCACTCCTTGTGATAGGTCACCAGTTCACACCCCCCATGGGTGCTTAGGTAGTATATTTATATATATATTAAATTTAATAAGATTTTTACATGGCATTATAACAAAAATTTTAATAAGATTTGGAATTTTAAAATGACGTAAAAGTTTAATTTTGGATTACTCAAAAAAAAATTATAGAGGTTCGATCAGGCATAATAGTGTAACAAGCCTCGTGAAAATTCAATGTAAATTATATAAATACCAGGGATGATGGGACATGTATTCCAAGCTGAATGGTGGGGGAAACATCCTAGTGGGTGTTGATTCGATTTACTATGACTAAGGCTTTGGAAAGGCATGAGGCATTAATTAACATTTTATTTATGAAAAGAATGGAAATTAGGAGAAAATGAAGGTGAAAGGTCAAAGGTTGCATGTGCAAAGGAAATTGAAGGAAAATAATGGAAAATGAAGAAAATAGAAACCTCATTCATAAAAATGGTTATGAGGATCAATTGGCAAGCTCTTAATCAATATATGCTCTTGGCTCAAACTTGGTCAGTTCAGTGTTGGAGCTCTCTCATTATTCTCTCTATCTCTCATACTCCTAGAAACTTAGAGTTTTCTCAGAGCACTCTTGGAGGGTGTGGCATGCTTGGATTCTTCGAGCAAGAAGGAAAAGGAAAAGCAAGAAAGTGCAAGAGGGCGTCGGGATCAAAAACTATAGCATATTTTCTTGAAGGTATCGAGTTGCATGTATGGTTTATGCACTAGTTTTGGCATGCATGGCATATGCATGTGGATTCTTGGTCATGATATGTCATTAGAATGGAGGATTTCTTGGATTGACAGTGGATTTCCTAGCATTGCCATTTCCTAGATAGACATGGTGATTGTGGGTTTATTTTCATTGTTTTGTTTTGGTTGGTTTGCATGTTTCCTTAGCTTGGGTTGATTTATTAGTTCTTAGAGTCTTGGTTGGAAAAACGCTATGGAAGCCTTGTAATGGCTTAGGTTGAGTTACTAATCCCATAGCCTTGGTTGGAAAAATAATAAGGAATCCCTGTAATAGTTTGGGTTGAGTTACTAGTCCTGGAAGCCTTGGTTAGACAAATGCTCTGGAAGCCCTTGGTGGGGTGAGTTACCAGTCCTTGAAGACCTGGTTGGGCAAACACTCTAGAAAACCAAAAAACATTGCGGGTTGAGTTACTAGTCATGGAAGCCTTGGTGCTGTCATGGGTTGAGTTACTAGTCATGGGAGTTGGGTTGGAACAAATGCTCTGGAGCCCTAGAAGGATGGGATAGAGACTGATATGATGATGGTTTTGGTGATGTTCGACTAGGGAAAATTTTAAGAACCCCCCCTAAATTTATAAATATAATAAATGGGCGAATCTCCATGGTATATAGGAAAAATGGAAGGCA
>APFE030551296.1:14192-36482 GCA_000404065.3 Pinus taeda
GTGTATACATTCGTTTCTAATTTTATTTTATTTTCCATTATTATTTTTAATTTCGTTTATTTTATTTCTATTAATTATGTTTTATTTAATTTAATGATATGTCTTTATTAGGTTCTTGACACTTTTTATAATTTTTGATTTCTTGCTTTGTTTGGAATTGGACTGATTTTTTATTTTTGGTTAGTTTTTTTTACAATAACATTTGATTTTTAATAAATTAATTTAAATATTATTTTTCTAATTTTGATTCCCTCTTTGTTTTGGGAGCTCTTGGGACTATGATTTTTTTACTTTGGTTAGTTTTTTTAGTAATATTTATTTTAATCATTTAATAAAACTAATATAATAATTTAAATATTAATTTTTCAAACTAGACTTAATATAATTTGTTTTAATATTTTAATAAAATTAATATCATAATTTAATTTATTATTCAATATAAAAGCTGTTACTTGAAATTCTAGTCTCTACAATTGATGCTCTATTTAAGACCTTGGCTATAATCTGGCCTCTTCATCTAGTTATTGATTGATAACCAAATTGTTGATTTGAACGTGTACCAAACAATTTATCTTATATTAATTTTACCAATTAACATCACTTAATATTTTAAATCGATATAATTACATCTATATTTAAAATATAATATAGATATAAAATATATTAATTAAATTTATCAATAAACTATTTATATTCTATTTTCAATTATATTTTATATGTTTTATTTTTCTAATAAAAATCACGCCTGCTATAAAATTTTCCACTCATTTCAAAGTATTTCAAGATATAATGTTAGCTGAAAGTGTAATATATCGAATTATACCATTTAAAATACATTAAACAAAATATATATTCTATTTAAAATATCATGTGTCACCATTTCTCCATCACCTCTTTTTCTTGATTTCCAGGAATGCATAATCAATTCTAAGGTTCTTGTAATAGAGATGCCACCATTCCTTACATACGATGACACTCATCTCTTTTTAAAGTCTGCTTTTTTTAAAAGCATCGCGTGAATAAACTGATAAATGAATGTTTTGTGTGGCACTGATGAGAATCTAAGACTTCGTTACTGTCACGCTAATCAATCTTTTCGACATAATTTGTTCTTTTCGGTGGTTCAAATTTAATTATTTAGCTATTAATTTTTTTATTAAATTTAGTTTTAAAAGGTTAAATTTCTTTTAATTTAAAATTTTATTGAAATTTAATAATTGAAGTTAATTTAGAATTTGTTAATTTTTAAGCTGAAATTAGGATGGAATTTATATTTTTACTTATTATATTTATATTTTAGTTTTTATTGGTCTCAAATCATATTAAAGTTTCAATCTATATTTTGCTTAAGTTATAATATTTTCATATTATTAATAATCGTCTAAGAATTTCGAAGGATTTTTGTTTTAGAAGAGGGATGATTTTGAGTATGAAGAAATTAAATGTTTTAATAGTCAAAACTTATGAGATCATGACATCACTTATGACGTTTTTGCCTTTAACAATAATAGTTTGGAGGGAATATCTTTTTACAAATATCGTATAATATATATTTATTATCAGCTCAACTAGAACTATAGTATTGAAACAAGGATAAATGGAGGGTAGAAAGCTTTTTCTGGGCTTGAAAACAACTGTAAATTAACGTACCTTTTATTGTGTAATAAGAACGTAGTGCTCACTTCTTGATCCGATTATCTTATATTATGTTATTAACCTACCTCTTGAGTGATTGACTCTATGGAAAAGGTATGTTGATGGTAGCTAAATACCAGCACGTCATAATTATACATTAGTATTCTATTATTTGTCTTAATATCAATTAATAGTTAAGCTTGAATTAATGGTTAATTAACTGATTAACGATTAATCAATATTAATAAATAATTCAGATATATAATTATTATGATTAAATTTATATTGGATTGATTATGACTCTCACAAATACATTTTTTATTTTATTAACCGTTAAGTAAATATTATTATTATATTTGATCAATTTTTTTGAGCTGACATGATTGTCTTCCTTGAATTGAATTTTGGATAAAGGAATAGGTGGAGGATGACATGTTCCATTGTGGGAGGTTGGTACTGATTTGAGGGATAAGTGAAGGAAAATGGAGGGATACCTAAGGATTCTTATGTGGGCCTTTAGGGAAACTTGGAAGGGGAAGCCAGAGGGGGTTTGGTACTTGGGATTGGACAGGGTTGGCTATAACAGGGAGTTGTATTTTGGTGTTGGACACTAGAGGGGTATTTGCATGGGAATCATAAACACATTAGGACTACAATTTGGATATGGGCTCAAAGATCTAGATAACCAACGAAGATTTCCTAGGCTAGGAAGCCGGATAGATTTTCCTAGTTAGTGGGGTGGCACATTCAATTAGGTAGTCCCAATGGGAGCACCACAACCGAGGCACCTCAAGTACACATTCTTCTTGTGGTTTAACTATATAAAATTCCCACAAATGAATTTTTAATTATGTTGTTGATATGTTGTTGTCAAATATTAGGATTTGTTAAATATGTTGTTTTTTTATATGCAATGAAATTTTGGAAATTTTATTATTGTTGAGGACCCCGAAATGGGTATACACATAGTATCAGAGCACCCATATTTAAAATCTAGGGCCTAAAAACCACCTTCAAAACGTGTGAAATAGTCTCAACCTAAAACTTTATCTCATGTGTCGACAAAGAGAAAAACATATCTCAATATTCTTTGACAACGCCTACGCAAAATGCATATAAATTTAATAATCTAGATCATCATATTTATTTGCTAGAATTGTTGTTGAGGTTTAGTAACTTACAAAGCCACTACTTTAGTCACTAGGTTGATTAATGTAATTTATCATGTTTTGAGTTTTATCTTGCAACACCGAAGGGGAAGCTCATCATCCTCATTGCCCCATGAACTACCAAAATCCCACATCCTAGTGGGTCTTGTTTGGTACTCTAGTTGTTGTAAGCTTACATTTGAGTATACAAATGCCAAACCTTCTGCCTTTTGTGTGTGTAAGTGATTCCACTTTACTTAATCGACAATATTCAATATAGTTTCTCTAAAATGTAGATGAACTAGTCACCTGTATAACAAACAAATGAACACATTGATTAAATAAACATATAATACTAAAATAATCCATTGTACATATATTTTGTGTTTGATTATTTTAATCTTTCAACATTTCATAAATATATAAATATATTATTTATATTAATTTTATTTTAATTCTTAAATTATTATCTTAACAATTCATTATTAAGATTCTTTAATATATTTAGTTATACATAATAAAATATTTCATGTAATAAAATATCCCAGAAGGTGCAAATCTTATGACAAAAGCACAACCACCCAAAGGTTCCAAACCTTATTAGTCCTTGCCTCACGGAGGACTATGGCATCTGCCTCATGGTCAAAGTGCATTGATTCTACATTGTTTTCCTTTGTATTTGTAATTTTAACCAAAGTTTAGAGAAAGTGCTTAATATTTCTATTTTACCATAAATTCAAAAATACTTTTCTATTTTTCTGCAAGTCTTATTTCTAATTTTCGATTTGCTGAGTGAGATTTGTTGGGGCATAGTTCCCCTGCTGGAGGGCATTTCATTTTTGGTATTTTTCAACACCTGACAATTCATTTAGAAAAGAAAACTATTTTTGTGAGTCATTCCGTTGGTGAGTTCTCTAACACGGACACTATTATGATACTACTCTACCCAATGATGCCAAAATTGATCTAAAAATGTGTTCTCAAATCAATGTCAAGGTATTACAGACTCATGTGCATGCAACAAATCAAAAATATTGTGAATAATATAGACAATGAGTAGTTAGAGAAACATAATAGACACACACATATCAACACACCAAATAATCAAGGAGTTCACCCAAAGCTCTTAGGCTACGTCTCCTGGTCTAGCTTTCAGTGGTGACCTCTCTATTATGTTTCCAAGAGAATAATTTTAAAAATGTGAGCTCAAATCGAGTCTCAACACAACAAGGACAAGCAACAGAGTTTTCCTTGAATCCCTCAAGTCCTTTTGAGTACACATACTCTCCCTCTCGCTCTCTATCTTTTCTTTTCTCTCTATCTCAACAGTTGCCTATTCTGTCTTTGACATTGAGACATTGAGTGGCTTTTAAGCTTATTGACATTTGTCTGTTTGTTTCCCCTTTCGGGCTCTCTGGCTCCTAGCCTCTATCTGTTCAAATCCACTCTAAGCGTTAAACAATCATTGTGGAATGCCTTCAGGTATGGTGGCCACCTGTTTTTAAACGAAAAAGGACCATTGGCACGTTTGACATCCCCAAAAACTCGTTTCTTTGTTTACACAGAGAAATACACAAAAACGCTGAAAAATCCACAAAACTGCTTTCACTCGAACTTCAAATATTATTGAACCTGCCCCACAATTCCATCGAGTCCGCTTTTATATTGTTATTGCAAGTCGTAGGCCATGAGTTGCTTTGTATTTGAGTTTATAACAGAAAAACCCCAAATAGACAGAAAACTCGATAAATGGCTTCATATCGGAACTCAATATATATATATTTGCATCCATAAACACTTTCACGTCCATCTTTATTACATGTCACATGTCCTCCCTGTCCTCCGATTGCCGATTGCTCCGATCGGCCTTATCGGATATCGAAGCATCACTATCGCATGGTCGCAAGTCTTTGGCATCACCCCTTACATAGCTGCGATGCGATATTGTGATTCGATATATCGCAATCGCATATCGCCTAACCTTTGAGCCGCAGGTTAAGTCCTTCTATGTGTGTATTAGCGATGCGATATTGCGAGTAGATCTGGACTGTTGATCTGTGTACATGATCAATGACTCTCATTTAATCACGCTGGTCGCTATCGCGATTTCCATAAGATTGCCTTTGATAGACTCTGCTTGCCACCTCCGATTGCGATATGCCGATTAGATTTGGACCATTGATCGGTCTGATTTGACGACTCCTGTGCAATGTTTCTTTAGCCTCTGCTTAAATTTGTTTTTTCCATTTCTTCATGTTTTTCCTATGCGATAGTTTTTTCCGCCATTTGTTAATGTTTTTGCCTTGCGATAGTGTTTAAGTATATGAAGACTTAAAGGATTTTAGGATCCATTTTGGATCACGCCTTCCCACTGGAAAGCTTTTGGACCACCAAAAATTGGTTTTTAGGCATCGATTAAGTGAGGATACATCTTTCTCACTTGTTCATTTTCTATCCATCGTGCACTGCTTGGTTTTGAACCTTTGAGTCTGATTCTTAGGTTCTCAACATCCCCTCGTCGCATAGTTCTCACCTTCCTGTCCAGAACTGTGTCTTCCTGCAACTCATTGAGATATTTAGGCAATAGATCATCAATAGAAGGCAACTAACTTTTCTCTTCGGGATCTCCAATCAATGAAGGTTCATACAGTTTCAAGTTTTCTACATTAACGACTGAATAGATATGCATATAAGCTGGCAAATCAAAGAGAAAAGTGTTTTCACCAATTTTCTCAAGTATCTTGAAAGGCCCATACCTTATTGGTTTTAGCTTCTTACCTTCACCTTGCATTCTGTCTTTGCTGATGGATAGTCAGACTTGATCACCAACTTGGAAACTATGCTTAATTCGATGCTTGTCATGCCTTGGCTTGTACTTGGCTTGAGCTGTTCCTGCACTGCCTGGTGAATTTCTTTGATCTGTTCAATGAAATTGGTTGCTTTGTCCACATCACTGTGTCCATCAACTGTTATGTCTTTACCAAAGACAAAATCCAAGGGAGACTTTGGTATAAAACCAAAACAAGTCTCAAAAGGAGATCTCTGAGTAGAGGAGTGCTTGGCACGGTTGTAAGCATGTTGCACATAACACAAATGCTCATCCCAAAGTTTGTGATGCTTGATGCAATAGCCTCTAAGCAACTGGATCACTGTCTTGTTGACCACCTCTATTTGACCATTTATTTGTGGATGAAATGTTGTGCTCTTCTTCAATCTTGTGTCCATCAACTCCCATAGACTGGACCAAAACTTCCCAACAAATCAGGAATCTCGATAAGATACAATAGAAGTGGGTAACCCAAAATCAACCCATACATGTTGAAAGAACAACTTTGTTGTTTGTTTAGCTGTAACTTGCTTGCTACAAGGTATCAAAATACACATTTTGCTGAACCTATCCACAACAACATACAAATAATCATGACCTTTTCTATATTTTGGTAATCCCCCAACGAAGTCCATGGAAACGCTTTCCCAAGGATGACAAGGAACTGGAAGTGGAGTGTACAAGCCTAATTTTCTATTACTAGGCTTGTTGTAGCACTCATAGTACACCCTTTAATATATCTAGAAATTGTTTCATGCATTCTTGGCCAATAACAAAACCCTTGCAACTGTGCAACTGTTTTACTTACACCAAAATGACCTAATATGAGAGAAGTATGTGCTTCTCGGATTATGTTAACTCTTTCAGTTTGTGGAATGCATAGCTTTCCCAAATGATATAAGAGTTTGTCCTTAACATAATAATCCAATTCTTCTACTTGCTTGCCATGACTTAAAGTTGCATATACGTCTTTAAAATCTACATCTTGAGCATATTGTTCAATGTAACTTTCATCCATTACTAAGTTATTCTTAAGTATAGTAGATGCATTTATGATTGGTCTTGATAACATATCTGCAACCTTATTGTGTATGGCCTTCTTATATTTGATGACAAGATGAAATTGCTGTAGAAAAACCATCCACCTATAATGTCTTGATTGCTGCAATTTACTTTGTGAGTGAAAATATTGAACTGGTTGATGATATGTATGTATGATTGTTTCTTTTCCCATTAGGTAATGTTTCCACTTTTTCATAATCTTTACTAATGCATACAATTCTTTATCATATGTGGGATAATTAACTACTGTAGAAGTAAATGTCTCAAAATGATAGCATATGGGTTTACCATGTTGCATCAACACTGCTCCCATGGCATAGTGACTAGCATCTGTTTCAATCTCAAATGGACATTAAAGATCTGGCAGTGCTAGTATCGGTGTTGTACTAATTTTTTCTTTTAAGGTGTCTAAGGCATTCTATTGTTTACCTCCCCACTGAAACACCTTTTCAATCCTGTTAAAGCATGTAATAGAGCTACAATCAAATCAAAGTTAGCAATAAACTTTCTCCAATATTGTGTTGCTCCTAGGAAACTCCTAACCTCTGTAGTAGATTTGGGTTTAGGCCAATTCACAATGACTTCAACCTGAGAGGGATCTCTATTGAATTCACCAGCCCCTACAATATGATCCAAATAATTTAAAGATGTTTTGCCAAATTCACATTTTGATAGCTTCACATAGATATTTTCTCTTTTTAAAACATCTAAAGTCTAATTTACATGCTTTATATGGTCCTCGCATGTCTTACTGAAAACAAGAATGTCATCTAAACATACAATTACAAAATTATCAATAAAAGGTCTGAGTACATCATTCATCACTCTCATAATTGTAGCAGGAGCAATAGTTAAGCCAAAAAGCATAACCAGCCATTCATATAACCCTTGCTTTGTCTTGAAAGCAGTCTTCCATGCATCTTGTTCTGCAAATTTGACCTGATGATAGCCACTTTGCAAGTCTAACATAGAAAAGTAAACTGCTTCTTTCAAGTGATCGAATAGATCATCAATACGAGGAAGAGGATAACGATTCTTGATCGTTATTTTATTTAGTGCTCTATAATCAATGCACATTCTCCACAAACCATCTTTCTTTCCCACCAGCACGATTGGAGATCCACATTGTGATGTGCTTGGTCTTATGAACCCTTTATCGAGCAGCTCATGTACCTGCTTCTTTATCTCTGCATTCTCTAAAGCAGATAACATGTACATTCCGATGTTAGGTAATGGAGCATCTTGCTGCAAAGAATATCGTGTACTATTTCCCTTTTGGGTGGCAAACCTTTAGGTTATTTAAATAGCATATCATATTCTGAAACAACTTTAACTAAATTAGCTTTTTGTTTAGCATCACAGCCTTCAGATACATTGGTTTTATCAGGGTTCTTTTCCTTTACAACCATTAGTAAAAATTTCTTACATGAATTCACAATTCTTTTCATCTGCCCTGAGTTTATGAGAGAATAGTTATTTTTGAGTTTATGAGCTCTTACAGTATATTCTATTCCATCATTAGTGACTTGATACTTATTTTCAGCTCTATAGAAAATAGCTTTCCTATCATACAAGTAAGGACTTCCCAAAACAATACCACATATAACCAATGGAACTATATCTAACTCAACCTCATCTACAAATGTTGACCCAATAGCAAACCTAAGTTTACATTCTATTGTCACTTGTAGCTTTGTTTTATCACACACCCAACCCAATGGATATGGCTTCTGGTGAGGTTTTGTTAGTAATCCCAACTTCTTTACAATTGTTTTAGAAATCAAGTTTACTTATGATCCACTATTAAATAAAGTATCAATCTTTTGGTGCTTGGAAATGACTCTAATACAAAAAATCTCATGTCTTTTCCTCTCATTATCTTCATTATCAATAGATTGTGCAGAATTACTTGTGGATGCTTCAACATTTTTACCTTTTATACCTGTGGCTGAGACTGTTGTTTCATCACCTGAGTTTGACCCCAAGTCTTTGTGAATAGCAGTAGCAGTCTTTTTCTTCTTACCACCAAACTTCTTAGGTTTCAGCTTTGGATGCAAAGACCAGTAGTTTACATCACTGTGTCCATCCTTCTTGCAATTATTGCGTGAAGGTTTGTCCTTCTATACAATTTTTGTTTTCCTCCACTTCCATTTCAGTTTCTTCTTTTCCTTGTTCTTCTTACAGAGTGCTTAGATGATCCCCCAACCTCTGGGTTCACATTCTTGCCTCTAACTTCTAAATGTGTAGCCTGAATTGATACATCATCTATGCTAGTGGGATTAAACATGAGAGTGGTATGCTTCAAATAGCTATGCAGCCCACATATATACTTCAACAAAGCTTCAGGTGAGTCTAGAGATATGCCTAGAGTTAAAGCTCTTTTTATAAATTCCTGGGTATAACTTTGTACACTTTGATCCTTTAATTGGTGAAGAGTTTGCTAACTCATCATTGCCTGCTGCATATAAGCTAAAAGACAATTTTTTTTGTTTGATGGTAGAAACAAATTCATTCTACGTAGAAATAATTTTACCATGTCTTTTTAGATCAACTTGTTTCTTGCCTTCCCACCACACTAGTGCAGTTCCTCCAAGTTGAAGGCTAACCAACTAAATCTTTCTCCTTTCTGAATCAATGTTTTGCACCCTATAATATACATCAATCTGTCTTATCCAGTTATCTAGCTTCTCTGCGTTTAGTTCTCCATTATAAATTGGAAAATCAAATTTCACATCTAATTTAAACAAAGAAGTTTTATTCTTTTTCTTATCAAGGCTAGGAGAGGAGGATGATGAAGGTGATGGTGGAGGAGATGATGGAGGAGGAATTTCCCCTTTCCCTTTGCCCTCTGGAGGAGCAACTAGAGAAGGTTCTTCTGGTCCTTTGTCTTGTTTGCGTGTTGACATGCTTTCACCTCGACGCTTCTTGAATTCTCGATACATATCTTCCACCATGGCTCGCATGGCCGTAAAATTGTCCATGAATTGAGATTCTGATTCCAATGGAGTTTCTTTTGCCATTCTCCTCCGAGGATAGACTCTTCCAGTCTCTAGATTAGCCTCAACAAGTTCTCCTTCTCCTAGTTTGAGCTTTGATATGGTTAGCATTCAAAATCCAACACAAGCTTGTCTAACCTTAACAAAACCAAAACCAAAAGCTCTGATACCACTTGATCTGAAAATGTGTTCTTAAATCATGTCAAGGTATTATAGACTCATGTGCAAAAGTTCCTATATTACTTAGTGCAATGGATCAAAAATATTATGAATAATATAAACAATGAGCAATTAGAGAAACATAACAACGACACACACATCAACACAACAAATCATCAAGGAGCTCACCCAAAACTCTTGGGCTACGTCTCCTGGTCTAGCTTTCACTAGTGACCTATATAATATATCTTCAAGAGCATATTTTTACAAGTGTGAGCTCAAATCGAGTCTCAACACAGTGGGGACAAAAAACAATGTTTTAATTGAATCCCTCAAGTCTTTTTGAGTATACATACTCTCCCTCTCACTCTCTGTCTTCTTGTTTCTCTCTGTCTCAGCAACTACCTATTCTATCTCTGACATTGAGTGGCTTTTAAGCTTATCGGAACTTGTCTATTTGTTTCCCCTTTCAGGCTCTCTTGCTCCCGACATCTGTCCATTAAAATCCTCTCTGAGCATTAAACAATCATTGTGGAACACCTTCAGGTATGGTGGCCACCTGTTTTTAAACGAAAAGGACCATTGGCATGTTTGAAATCCCCAAAAAGTCATTTCTCTGTTTACACAGAGAAATATACAAAAACGCAGAAAAATCTGCCAAAATGCTTTCTATTGGACTTCAAATATTATTGAATCCACCGTACAATTCCGTCGAGTCCACTTTTATATCGCTATTGCAAGTCGCAGGCCAAGGGTTCCTCTGTATTTGGGTTTATAACAGAAAAACCCCAAATACACAGAAAACCCGACAAATGGATTCATATTGGAACTCAAAATATATATATGCACATCCATAAACCTTATCGGGTTCAGCTTTATCGCATGTCACTATCCTCCCCAACCTCTAATTGCTGATTGCTCCGATTGGCGCATTACTATCGCATGGTCGCAAGTCTTTGGCATCACCCCTTAGATAGTTGCAATGTGATATTGTGATGTGATATATCACAATCGCATATCGCCTAACCTTCGAGTCGCGGGTTGAGTCCTTCTCTGTTAGTATTAGCGATGCGATATTGCGAGCAGATCTGGACCGCTAATCTGTGTGCTTGATCAATGGCCCTCATTTAATTGTACTGATCGCTATCACGATTTGCATAAGGTCGCCTCCGACAGACTCTGCTTACCACCTCTGATTGCGATATGCTAATTAGATCTGGACTGTTGATCAGTCCAATCCGACGACTCCTGTGCAATGTTGCTTTAGCCTCTGCTTAACTCTACTTTCGGCATTTCTTGATGTTTTTCTTGTGCGATAGTGTTTTCCACCATTTGTTTACGTTTTTCCCTTGCGATAGTGTTTAAGTATATGAATATTTATAGGGTTTTAAGATCCATTTTGGATTACTTTACATAGGAAAGGGAGAGGCAGGGTGAAAAAATCTTCAATTAATATTATTATGTTTCATCATGTGGATCTTTCTTGTGTGAAGCTTTCATTATGTGGGAATTTTACTATGTAGAGGATGGGGTATGTACAAAAGAATAGGGGTGTAGAGGGAACTTTATTCTGCAAGGACAAAATTATTTTTAAACTCTTTTCCATTTAAAACTTTGACAAATTCAACTATGCAGGAGATAAGTTTGATAAAGCTATGAATATTTGTAGAATGAAGGATGTGTGGAGGACGGGGTATGTTTGGGAGAATGGCCCTAGTGGAGGGCATTTTATTTTCGGTATTTGTTAGTTCCTAAAAATTCATTTAAAAAAAAATAAAAATTGAGTGACCATTTTGTTGGTGAGTTTTCTGACACTAACACTAACATTGTTATGCTACTGCTCTCCCTAATGATTCCATAGTTGACATGGTTGTAGGTCCTTTACATAAGTGGGGGGAGGGGGGTTTGAAAAATATCCAATTAATATTATTATGTTTCATTGTGTGGACCTTCCTTGTGTGAAGCTTTCCTTATTCAAAGTTTTTACCATGCAAAGGATTAGGTATGTATGAGAGAATGGGGCTACAAAGGGAACTTTATTCCGTGTGGATGAGATTAATTTTAAACTCTTTTCCATTGAAAAAATTTAAATATTTAGTTATGAGGGATAACAATTGCATAGAGCTATGAATATGTGTGGAATGAAAGTCGTGTTGAGGGTAGGGTATCTATGGAAGAACGAGGTTGCAAAGCAAACTTTATTCCATAGACGCGTAATTAATTTAACTATGAACAAACAATTTAATTCACAATGTAATAGGCACAAGTAGAAAGAGCGGTTTGTAAACTAGAAATAATGAATATTTCATATTTTCATATTATGTATATACATATTTACTTAATATACATATTGATTAAGGTAGGGTTCTTTTTGTTTTCATTTTATACAATAAAAGATTTCTTTTTTCTTTCAAACTCTGCACAATGAAAATGTGTGTTGTACTTCGACACTGCATACAATAAAAATGTTTCTCCTTAATGCGGTAAAAACATTAATTATTGAACATGCATGGCAAGCAACGTTCGAGTTGCAACATTTAGTGCAAAGAACGAAGTCATTTGTCAAGTGCATTTATCACGATTTATAATGAAATTATATCAAAATATATTTTTATGTAGCTAATTAAGATATATATATATAAAGTAGGAACATTTTAAAACTACGAATGTAAAAATCTATCATACACAATTTCTCCAGGGACCCTATAACTTGCACATCATTTCTCCTTCATTCGCATATTAAAAAATTAGCCTTTGTTATCCAGTGATACGAATCATTGCTACTTGATAAGTATGTGTGGAGGATGGGGTATGCGCAAGAGAATCAGTGCAAACGCTTATTTAATTTTAAACTCTTTTCCATTTAAAGATTTTACATATTCAGTTCTATGTGATAGCTGTTGTATAGAGCTATGAATTTATGTGGAATTAAGGATGTGTGGAGGATGGTGTATGTGTGGGAGAATGGGGGATGACATTCAATCAGTTAGTACTGTGACACTAACAAGAAGACAGGTATTGTTAGTTCATTTATGTTTTATTATTTCATTTTACGTTGTTTTCCATTTAACACTTTTACATATTTACCTGTGTGGGAGAACAATTGAATAGAAGTGTGAATCTATATAGAATGAAGGATGTGCAGAGGTGCAAATGGAACTTCTTTGTGAGGCATGAAATTAATTTTAGACTCTTTTACATTTAAAACTTTTATAGATTTAGCTATGTGGGAGAGAAGTTTATTTTAATTAGGTACATAAATTTAATTCACAATGTAATAGGCACAATTACAAAGAGGAGTTTCTAAACTATAAATAATGAATATTTCACATTTGCCTCGCTAGTGACTATAGCATTTGTTGTGACATCAAAGTGCATTGAATCTATATTATTTGTGTGTAACAAAAACTTTCATCTGCAATGTTACAATTTTTTAGATAAATTTTGCATTATTGAATTTGCTCACTAAATCAACACATTGAAAAATCGTTAGCAAAATAGGCTTTAAATTTTTCTATCTACAAAATCGAATTTGTGAACTCTTTCAGTGGGAAAAACCTATCTGTTATTTATGTAATCGACCTTGCTGATGATCGTCTTGTTGTAGGTGACTATCAAAACAAAGGAAATAACAAATAGAATTAAACCTCAAGTCGTTCCCAAATGAAACCCCTTTCTCTTTGTCATGTTTTGCTCTATATTATCACTTTTGTCTTTAAAAGTAACCATTAGCATGTTGATATTCTCAAAATATGATAGAGGTTTCTAACATAATTCATCTTGAAGTATACTGTAATTTATGGCATTCTCAAATTCAAAATAAAAATCATTAACTAGAACTCGTGGACCACACTATTATTAAACCAAATAGTAATGAAATTGCATAATTTATGGCATCATTAGGAAAAGAGGTGCAACGTTTCTTCCCTTAGTTCTCTAACGTTGACAACAAGACAAGAATTTCTAGTGATTTTTTCTCTTATTTTTTCATTTTAAGCTCTTTTCATTGAAAACTTTTACATATCTAGTTGTGCAAGAGAACAATTGAATAGAGATGTGAATCTATGAGGAATGAAGGATGTGTAGAGGATGGGGTATGTGGAGGAGAATGAGGGTGTAGAGGGAACTTTATTCTACAAACATGAAACTAATTCAACTTGGAATGAAAACTTTAATTCACAACGAAACATGTAATCATTATAAGGATGGTCAGTTTTAGACTAGAAAAGCGAAATTTCTTGCTATTCAGGGTTTCCAAATACTATGTGCATTTTTTATTTCAAATTTTTGGATTAAATAGTTATTAACTAGTATTTCCTTTTAAATAAGAAACGCTAATTTACACCAACCACTTTACTAAAAACTGTTAATCACTAATATGAAAAAACGTCCCTTTTGATATTCTTGAAAACTTTTCACTAACAACAAAGTCTCAATTTTATAAAACTTACATTCATTGAATCAATATGATGAAATATCTAAAAAGAAAACACTCCAAAGGGTTTTTTTCTTCATACCAAATTTGGTATAGAATCAAGCAACATCAAACTTGAGATGATTTTTCCTTTATGGAATGTATGTGCTCGTTTCTTCTGCACCGTTTGATGAAGTTGTTTGTTTTTTTTTTAAAGAATGAAAACATTTTTGGTACTAAGGATATTTGATTTAATAGCATTTTTATATTTATTTTTATGTTTAGTTAAATTATTGTGTTAAATCCAAATTTAATTACTTATAATAATATACTCATGATCCATAATAAAGTAGTTTTTTACATATGTCGAATTATTTTAGGCCCTACGCATTAATTTATTTCCTTACATCTAAGAAAGATGAGCTCCTAATTAAGAAAACGAAGTTTAAACTCTACTATGTGACGAAATGGTGATTTCATCCTATCACTAATATCTACTATATACCCTATATCCCATCATGATAATTAATGATGCTATTAGAAAGGGGTGATGTGGTATTTGAAAGAATCTAACCTTTGACCTCACACATAAAATGTAGATACTAAACCAAGTTACAATTTAACCTCACATCTTGGAGGAAGGGTTTTTTGTCTTTGTCTCTTTTTATATTTTTGTGCTTGTTTTTTTGATGTGTGTTAGAATCAATCACAAGATACTAGGAAATATAGGAAATTATAAGATGTCAATCATGAAAAGAAAGTTTTGGGGTGGATGATGTGGTTATAGTTGGATTAGATTTAAATTAATCATTAGGTTCCTAGGTTGGATATAATTCTTAGACAAAAAACTTAAATATTAGTTTTAAAGAAATTAGTGGTACTAGTGTACAAGAAAGACATGGGGGATGCACCAACAATAATACAATGTTAGAAGATTTAATGAGTAGTTCCTGTGAGAGGGCCTTGTGATCCAAATGAAACATATTGATCCTTTATTGGCCAAGGGTTTTTGAATTAGAATCAGTGACATGAGAAATACACTAAAGAGTCATGCATTGGAGATTCATTGTGGGTTCATGGCTAACATTTTAAGGATCATTGCTCCTTAGGGAACTATTTAATTTTTTCTTATCTTCCCTAGCATCATGTGGGGATGCTAGAACCTGAGAGTGATATTCCTCATGTTTTATATTCTAATGAAGTTCATGTTGCTTGTTTAAAAAAAGTGTGTTTTTTCTTTTCGTTTTGTATATAGGGGAATTGACAACCATGTTGTCTCATACTTCTATGACATGGGGTCAATTCCACTAGCTACCACTATAACCTAGATGCCTATGTATGCCCCTTATACAAGCACAATTGAATCAAGGGGGTTTGAACTTATAATCTCCTCACACATTACACTTCATTTTGATTGCCAATACCAATTGACATGCCCGTTAGGAGATAGTGCTTGATAAGAATATTATATTAGAAGTATTTTTAAAAAATGATTCATGTCAAGTATTTGATGCCTAGCATGTGTTTGATTTTTTTTTTGCTTATCAAGTGTTGGAAGAATGCCCTGAAATTATTTTTGCTACAAATCCTCATACCAAGATAGAAATTAAAATTATGATCACATACTTCTTTTGGAAGAAGTTATTCTTGTGGGTGAATTATAATAGCTTTGTGGTGGATTTAAAGAATAAAATGGATCATAAAGTAGCTACTCATGTTTCCCAAAAATTTCTTCCATATGAGTGTAAATAATTGGAGGGTCTCACTTGGTTGGTTGATTATCATATTTATGAATATTTGACTCTTATCTTGAAATTGCAATTGTGTAGAGGAGTGGTGGGCATTGTGATTCCTTTTAGGGGTGGTTTCAAAAACGAATCAACCTCTCTAATTTACGTAATTTTTTTTCATATACTTATATATTGGAATAGGTTGAAGAGGTTAAAAAAGTGAAAATCACAATATTATAAGTCACACATATTTAGTCATGATATGAAAATGATTCATTAATTTGTATATTTAATAGGTATTGGCATCCCACATTGGCCTTATTCTAGTGGTTCCACGTGGCTTGGACAAAGTAATACATGATCTCATTGTGTTTCAAACATGTTTTCTTTTGTTAATTTCTATGATCATGCTAATAATCAATGGGTTTATTATCACCCATAAATCATACACACATCATTACAAGTGTATCCTAAAAATGTCTTTAATCCATCAAGATGAAGGTTTCCTAACGCTATTATTTGTCAACCAAAAAATGAAGAGATTGAATTGAGAAAGTGGATTTTATCTAAACGCGCAAACCTACAATTCATATTTTGTGTGGAACCATGCAACTGTTCCTTCGATAAACACAAACATATATAAATACAACATGTATACATTCAAAAATGTGGTAAATCACATTAAATGTGGGTTGTGGCAAATACAAGTTGTGAATCAGAAGGTTATTGGCTCAAGGTAATTTATGAAAGGGCATTTGAGGATCTCCAAGGCTCCATTATATTCATTCCAAATGTGAAATATTAACCACCTTCACTCAATGATGCAACCACCATGAGAGCCTACAAAATCTCTATAAATAATAGTCATGGTGGACCATCTAAACATGGAAGAGCATTACGAAGTCATGTTGTCAACATATCTTTGAAATTCATAAGGTTGGTGGCATTCATTTTACATATTGTGGACCTCCAACATTGAAATTGTCTCTATAAGAGAAGGATAAAGAGAGACTCCATCAGAAGATTGTAGAAGGCTCACATTGCTAAAAACTTATCTTTATGTCTTTGAGAAAACAATTTTGTCTTCATTCCATTGGAAATAAAAGAACCCCTTCTTCCCATATCTATTGTGAATTATTATTTTTGTTTTCTACTCATTTACTCATACACTAATGAATGAATGTTGTCTAATTAGCTCTTGTTTTCTTTATTATTGTTTTATAACCATTTATCTGGTTGTTGTAGGTCACAAGAGACTTGAAAATTAGTGGAATATGCTCACTTTCTCAGCAAAATCCACCATACACGTTAACACCTCCACTTCTTTTTTTCACCTTTGTTGAATTACAAGTTATTTATCTCTACCAATTTCTATCCTAGAACCCCTTAGAGTCATCTATCAGTGCTCAACAGGATTCAAGTTGATTTATGGGTGAGGAATTAAAATTTTCTAATCATGTAGGAAAATCGTGCAAATGTCGAAGAAACATTTGTGTTGGTTATTTAATTTACAATTACAAAATAGTTAGAACCACATGACTGTCCAAGACTTTCCTATGCATATATTTAATTTGTACATTTTTCAATATTTTCCCTTTGATTCATGAGTTGGGCAGTATCTAATAATAATCTACCCCCACTGCTGATATTTTGCATGTTAGTGTAGAATGATTAGATTAGAGTTAATGACTAGTAAAAGAGACAAAGTTCCTTTTTCCACATGGATGCCATTTATAACTTTCTAATACATTTTCAATTATTAGATTAAGGCTTGAAGTAGTAATCCTACTTTCTAATTATGCCATTCGCTTTTCACCCTTGGTGATCCTGGGGGATCATAAAATATGAACCATTTTCACCTCCCTTAGGATTACAAAAAGTTCACATAGTTAAATTGGGAAAAACAAACCGTCTCAATATACGCATGCTTTCTATTTTACAATGAACAATACAACATAGAATAATTAGTTGGTCAACACAAGGATCATATGGAATCCACATATTTCAAATTTCTTAATAATTATGATAGACACACCTATCACCTTGCACACACATCAAACTTCTTTTAGGCATTCCTTACATAGATATGATCTTCCCCTTAGACTCTTTGTGATCTAAGGGAACCAAAAATTTGTGTGGATCCTTAATAGGTTTTCCATCATTCCACACCCTAGGAAAATGAGTTTGGGCCATCTTCCCATCTCATAGCCACTTAAAATTCACTCGAACTTAACACATTAATTTCCCCTATTTTTGGGTTAGAAAATAATTTTTGTAGTCTATGTTAGGACTTTGGGGGTAGGCATCCAAATAATCCACCTTAGTAACCTTTCATTAAAACATAGAAGTTGTCCTCATAGGGAACATTAAATACTCCATAATTCAATGTAAAAAAAATAATGGTGAGAAGAAAAGAGTGATGGCGATGAGGCCTAGGCCTATGATCTTGCAAACCTCCTTGAATCGAACTCTTGAGAGGGGTTTTAAATCTATGGCTAATTCCTAGAAGTTGATATTCTCTATCTTGCATTAGAAAGAGCTATGTTAGTGGTAATCCATATGGAATCCATCAAATGTGGCAATTGTGGGTAGCAACTACACCTTGAGTTAATTTTTAATGGTTTCTAAAAGCATTTCCAATCCCTTGAGGACATTCGCAATACCTCTAATTATAATCTCCCTTTCAATGTTACTAGTTTTTTTTAGTGGATTAATCAATACTATTGAAAATTTTTAGAAGACTCAATTACAATATGAGTGGAAGTACATTAGATCTTTTAGGTGTTGACATGTTCTCATATATTTTTACTATTTTTAAAAAATTTATTTATAAAAAATAAATGATTAAATAAAAATTTTGTTCTTATGGCTTTCGGTAATTCTTTGATTCACTAATTCAAACACATTTTTGAACCCTTCTCCATCTCCAACACGTTATCTAAACTTTGGACATTCCTAATTAATTCTCATTAACTATAATATAAAACATAATTAAACCGAACATAAATTGAATTGAGGAATAAATGGACAATACAATGATACAAATAATAAATAACATTATAAAACAAGGATAAATAAACATTAACATAAATAATCTATTCTAATAATACTATGCCAAATATTTTATTTTTAACATATTTACGTTAAATATTCATTCAACATAAAATTTTTTTAATTCTAATTTAATATATTTTTTCCCATTGGAAAAATTGTAATCTTTCATTAACTTGAAAAATTAGATATTGTAGATGCGATATGCATATGTTGTATCTGTCTAGCCCCAGAGGGCTCAGTCAAAAATTTGAAAATTCTACAAAAATAACTTATATATTGTCCAGAACATCATGCAGGATGTTCGTATAAAGGAGCCTTGTATTGAGTCTGTACATTTGCCACGCAGGGCCATACATATATATTGTATATAATATATTCAAAAATAGAAAATTTGTTGAAAATTTTTCAAAAGATAACCAGATCATGGGCTCTCGGCCCTGTGATAATGTAGATCTATGTAAGGGCGATGATAGTAGTGATATTAATTTGTCCCTCGTTGTTCTTGGATCATCCACTCTCCTATGGAAAGTATCGCGGCCGCCTTGGATAGCTTGTCAGCACAGTTGTTATGTTCCCTGTAAATATGATTGCATGTGATATTATTAAACTGAGCCTTGAAAATGTTTATTTCATCCAAAAGATTATTGTGTGTGTGTATGTGACAAGCAGTAATATTATTGAACCAATTGATAGTGATCTTCGAGTCTCCAAATATATTAATGCTCATGCAGTTATGCGCCAAAGAGAAATGCAAGAGATGAGGAAGGGTGATGAGTTCAACGAAATTGTTTGTTCCAGCCCCTAATCCCATCTTAACTTTGAAGTAATGATGATCACTAATATATAGGATGAATCCACCCCTGCATCCCTGTTGTTGTGTTGCACCATCAAAATACGCCCAAGGGGTATTTTTATCAATAAGTGGAAGAGCATGTGGCCTGCGGGCCCGAGGTTATGGAGGCTCAGGCATCTCATTGAATGTCGATATTATACAAGCCGCAATGTGTGGCCAACACACAGGTTTGTTGTCAAAAATGGAATGATTCTGAGCGAGCCAGAGATGCCAGCTGATAATCAAAGGAAGACTTTGAAGTTCTGACCCTTTATGCCTATGGTACCAGATTTCCCATGCTTTGTTAATGTCTTCACCTTCCCAAAATCTCGTGAAGCGTATCATAGAGGATATATTTTGCTCAATATCAATCAAGGCTGAACAATTCAGAAACAAATGTGAGGTCAATTCCATTGATCTTTTGCATAATGTACACCAATTTGGCCCATGGAAGGATCGATGCATAAGATTGTCACTAGTGTGAACTTTATCTTTTATAATACACCAGAAAAATAGTTTGGTCCGAGGATGCGTAGTAAGTTTTCATATAGACTTCCACAAGAAGGTAATCAAATCTGGTACCTTGTGGGAGATCAGGGCTAAATAACCAAACTTAGGTGAGTATATACCACTGTCCAAAAGAGACCAAATGAGTTCATCCGAGCCCTCTTTTATCCTGATAAGATATTTAGATAAAGCAAAGGTGTAATCATGCCATTCTTGGTGCCAACATTGTGGTAAATCGAGTTGTAAAGCAGATTTCCATCTTTGAGCAAAAAAGGTGGAATTTTGAGGATCCACAATGTTTGTAAGTACCTTGAGCTCGTGTGTATGGAGATGCTAGACAACTGGTATCTTCCTCCACTTCCGGTCCATGGATCTAAGCCAATGCAAACCATAGATCCATCATTGATTCTCCAGGCCAGATTGTCCCTGATGGGTGGCAGAGAGTGAAGGAGTGCCTTCCAGACAGATGAGATGCCAGTTTTAGGCCAACTAGGCAAACGAATCCAATCCATAATTTGCCGAGGCCAAATAGACTTGTGATATGTGATGGCAGTCCAGAGATTTTGTCTGGTCAACAAGGTCCATCCCATTTTTGCAGCAAGTTCTTGCACGAATATAGGAAGATCTTTTAGGCCCTAGCCTCCCCATTTTTTGGGCAGTGCCATCTTACTCCAGCCAACCCATGCATAAAACCGATTGTCTTGGTTCCCATTCCATAGATATATGTTGCAGATTTGTTGCAAACGGGCCAAGATTCTCCTAGGAATCCAAGTGAGTCCCATCCAAAATACAGGAGTGGCCACAAGAACAGATTTAACCAAAACAAGTCTACCAGCTCTGGACAAGTATATGTGGCTCCATATAGTAAGCCTTTTCTCTAGTTTTGTGATGAGCCAAACCCAATCAGTAATTTTCTGGCTGATAGGCTTGATCCATAACCCTAGGTATTTGAGACCCCGGTCAAGTGGATTGATGCAGTAAGGGAACAACTGATGAGCAAAATGAGTCTCTTGGATGGAAGTTCAGCAAAAGTAATGGTGGATTTTGAGTGATTGGCTAACATCCCAGTAACTGATAAGAAAATAGAGAGAATCTTGGAAAATGAACGGGAATCCCGAATAGTACCATCAAGAAAAAAAGAACATCATCCGCGAAAATTAGATGGGTGAGAAAGTAGTCATCAGATATCTTGAGTCCACAAAGATCACCATATCTCTTATCCAATGCAATCAATCAATTGAGACCATCCATAACAATAAAAAAGAGGAGAGGTGAGAGGGGGAATCCTTGTCTAAGCCCCCTCTCAGAGTGATAAAAATGAGATGCAGACCCATTGATGAGAGAACTGAAGGTGGGTGAGGTAATGTAGGCCATGATCTAAGTGATGAAATTGTGGGGGAAGCCCAAATGGATAAGGAGCATCTTTACGTAAAGCTAACTAACTCGGCCAAAAGATTTTTCCAGATCTATCTTTGGAGTAATGGATTTTTGGTATCTAGTCCAGATTGTATGAATGGCTTCTTGGGCCAAGCCAATAGCTTCATGAATCTGTTGATGTTCAAGAAAAGCAAATTGTTGAGGAGCAATATGGCAAGAGAGAATAGGGTGGAGGTGATTTGCAATGATCTTGGAGATAATTTTATACAAACAATTTCACAAAGAGATGGGTCTATAGTCATTAAAGGAGGATGGGTGTAGGTTTTAACCCCGTACAGAAATTACTTGCATACGAATTCTAAATCACATGAAAAATAAAAATGCGAGAGCATAACACATAAAATACATATACACAGAGATTTCCCACTGACTACCAGCTTGATTTTTCATTATATTCCTTTCAATGTTACAATAAATATTTATACATGCCGAAGCATCCAATACCATGGACCGAAAACCATCGCGTCCAAAAAACATGTGCGAAAATCA